>CAUYSK010115261.1:0-14889 GCA_963575035.1 Avahi laniger
TGTACACAAAGAGTGCAATGCGCACCACGCAATAGGATGGACATATTTGAAACCTGGACTGAGGAGGGGAGGGGGGGCAAGGGCAACACACGTAACCTAAACATCTGTACCCCCATATTATGCTGAAATAAAAAAAAAAAGAAATGAACGGCCCCCAGCACAGAGCATCCAGTAACTTTTTAACCTATTTCAAAGCCTTTCCAGTTTTTTCCTGACAACTGTAATATGCCCGCTTTTGTTGATATCTAACACTTTTATTTATTAACTACTCAAGCTGATATTCACTTGAAATAGAAAAATTCAATGGCAGGCCATTTTTTCTCCAGTAATTCTTCTTGGCCCGTCTCAAGGTGTTATCTGTGGGGAGGTGGGATGCAGGAGTGGTTTTGTTAATGAAATGCCAACAGGTTAGGAACCCGAGGGCCACCACCATTGGTGCCTCCTCTTCCCCGGTTGGCAGCTCTGAGGCTTGCCCTTCTGGACCGGCCCCTCAGGCTGCTCTGCATCCTAAGCACCTATGGGCCTCTAGCCCCAGGGTGGATCTGGGACTCATCTGTCTGCCTTATCCCTCCATCCCCACCCCAGCAAAGATCTGCTCAGAGGACCCTCCCATCTGCACCCCCACCTTCACGGCACCCAACCTGCTGAAGACCAGGACATCTCCTTGTATTAGATTAGGAGACTAAGAGACAGGGCTGAGCCCAGATGGAAGGCCTTGAAAATCAAATGTCAAACAGCTAGGTAGGTGGCTCACTCCTGTAATCCCAGCACTTTGGGAGGCCGAGGTGGGAGGATCACTTGAGCTCAGGAGTTTGAGGTTGCAATGAGCTATGGTGGCACCACTGCACTCTAGCCCGGACAACAGAGCAAGATCCTGTCCCAAGATATAAAACAAAAATAAATAAACAAACAACCCTTAAGCAGAAGCTAACTAGTGGGGCTGACAGCCACAGGCAAGAACGTCCTTCAATCTGCTTGACAGTTATCTCTGCCACCTTACATGACCTTAGGCAAATTACAATATTGTTTGCATTGTGGTTTTTAGAATTTCTCCACCCTAGAAATCACCATGACAGTTCTGAAACAACCATATAAAGTGTGAAATGGAAGGAAGCCCAATTCTAGTAGTTACTACCCAAATTCTTAGTAAAAACCAACCCCTTGGGCCTTGAATATTCCTCCCCTGGATTAATAAGACTACAAAAGATCTAAAACCACTTCCTCTCAGAGCACTGCTCTGTTTCAGAGCCTGCCAGCTCTCCTCCCTGACAGTGTACTTTCACCTTCCATAAAAAACTGTCACTTGCTTGGCTTATGTGGTGTGTGGTGCATCCTGAAATTGATTTCCTGATGAAGACCAAGAACTTGGAAAAACCTCCACTCAGAGCATGGTGAGAGTTGCACAAGGTGAAAAATGACCCCAGTTCAGCTGCCATAACACGCTACTGCAGGGTGCACCTTTGCTAGATCCCAGAGCTGGATCCCAGAGCTGGCTGGCCTCTTTAGTGTGACCCTTGAGTCACCTCGTGGAAGTTTGAGATTCTGTTTTCTACAGTAATGAAAGAAAAGAGCTCCCTGGACAATGGCATTCAGGGCACTTAACTCCTCTAAGCACTGTGTCTTCATTCAGCACATTTATTAGACTCCTACTATGTACCCCATAATGCTCCATATTCTAGGGATTCAGCGTTGAACAAAATGGACAGATGGATAATATCTTGCCTTCATGGAGGTTGCTCTCCAATGGGCAGAAGATAGAACATAATAGTACATTAAATAAAAGCTAAGGGAAAAAATAAAGAAGAAAAGGGATGAAGGGCTGCAATTTTAAACAAAATGTTAAATGTAAGCCTCCCTGAAAGGGTGACATTTGAGCAGAAACATGAAGAAAGCGAGGGAGCTAAGCACGTGAAAAGGGAAACTGACAAAGATTACAGCAAGTGCAAAGGCCCTGAGGTGGGAACACAGGCCTTTTTTGGCCTTTGTGCCTATGAAGAGCCCCTTATAATCATGGGTGTTACTTAAGCTATTGGCGCATAGGACTAAAGGTTTATTAATCTTGGCTGCAAAACATACTTCTTTGAGATATGAAATATATATATTGTATATATTCTTATTTTTTTTACTTTTTGTGTTTTTCTTAAACTACACACATAGTACCTGCACACATGGTCCTTTAAAATATGTGTGTGTGCATGTACATACAGTGAGGATAAACAATTATGGCCTGAAAAATTCTCTGCTGCCCATTCAACTCGTGTTCCCAAAGTCAATATTTACTCAAATACTTCCTATTTTCCTTTAAGTTTCTGAGTTTTTTGTCTTGCTTGAGCAAACAGAATCTACCTCAAAACTAGAAAATAAATTCTTCTAAATTTCCTTTCAATATTGTTTTGATTTTCAGATTTGAATTTTTAATGCAATCAGAACTTACTTATACGTATGATGTAGGGAATGGACCCAACTACATCCGGTTGTTCCCACTTGTAAGTGGTACATTCTTTCCCCACTAATTTGAATTATCTCCTCAACCATATATTAAATTCCCATATACATTATAGCCCTTGTTTTATTGACAGCTTTCCTATTTCTATCCACTATGAATACCCACTATATTAATTACCACAGCTTTAGCATATGTTTGGCTATCTGGGAGGGCAAGCCCTTCCTCACTAAATATTAGAACCAACTGGTTAAGGATATTGGGGTTTGATGAGATTGTATATAGTCTTTAACATCAATTTGCATTAACATCTTTAAAGTTTTCAATCTTTCCATCAAGGAACATAACATACTTCGGTTTATTCAGGTCTTTTGTGGGGGTTTTTTTGCTAAAATTCCACAGTTTCTTACAAATGAAACTCAGACATTTCTCACTAGGTTTATTCCCAGATATTTCTGACATTTGATGGCCACAATGAGTGGGCTCTTTCTTTTCTCCAATTACATTAGAATTGGTTATTGCTGATATATAAGAAAACTATTAGCTTGGGTATATGCCAGTCTCATATCCAGCCATAAGGGTGGATCCCATAGTTTAAGGGTCCCATAATTTTTAAAAGTTAATTGTCATAGATTTGCTAGGCTGACAATCAGATTGTAAGTAAATTGTTGGATTTCTAATCCTTGTTCAAACTTCGACCCACTTTAGCACTCACTTATGACACCAAAATTGCCCTTAGCCCTAAGGAAGAAAAAAGAAACTTGCCACTTATTATGTATACTGGGAAACAGGGGCCCCTCGAAGGCCTGGGGCATGTTATAGAGTCCTCCATTCCAAGAAGACATTAAGCTTAAGTGCTCCCTGCACCCTCCATCTGGCCTCATTTATCTACACAGGAATTTCCTCGGTGTTAAGAACACAAATGTTCTAGTCCTTGCAAGACATTTGTGAAATTTGAAAGAAAAATCCAGTGTTTAAACAGTAGGACTAGCAAACTACTGTATTTTAATAAGTAAACAAATTCCTATTGCAACAGTTGTTATTTTTCAGTCAAGATGTAGTCCTTTAAAAAAATGATCAAGGCTTAACAACAATTGAAGGGAAAAATGTAAGATAGAAGAAAAATATAAGCGAATCTTTCTCCCCTAAAAGATAGGGGAAATATTAGCTTATGATTTATCATAGAAGATTGCCAAGAATTTTAAAAAATTAATTTGCAAGCTATTAATTCAGAATTCATAGGTGAAGTTATAAAATCCAGTATCTTTTATACCAGATTCCAATGGAAGGTCGAAGATAATGCCAGCATTGTAATGTGGTTTCTAACATGTCAATTTTGTGATTGTTTTAAAGCATTTTTAAATGGTTGTTTCAGAAAGTTATAAAACTTTCAAATTCTTAACTTTTAAATAAGTAAATGCTGCAAGCATTTGAGAGGTATGCGTTAGTAGGAAGTTTAAAAACGTGAGTGCGTAACATCTGATACCCCCAAGAAGGTGAATTAGAGCTGCAGGCTCCTTGCCTACCCGGGTGCTGCAGCCAGATCCCACCTGAACAACCGGCAGTTGCATGTCAAGGAGGGGTGGAGGGTAGACGGACGATGCCAGCATTTGTTCTTACCAAATAAGAAAAAAATATTAACTGATTACTGTTTCAGTTAGTTAATACCTGGTAAAAACCATAAATGCTATAGTTTTTAAAACAAAAATGTTGGTCACATTTATTGAGAATGCTCTTCTAACTTCACATGGGATGAACCTAACAAAAAAGTGAAAGCAATAGATTTTCGGATCAAATATTCAGAGTCATTTAATCCTTGTTCTTATTTTAGTTATAATCTATTTATTCACTTAACTGAAAATTTGTTAGTGTATACTGTAAGGTCCCTGTATCATGTCCCCTATAAGACAAATGGTGTATTCTAGTGCAGGATTTTGCAAATTGCAGCCCACAGCCCCAATCTAGCCCATTGCCTAGTTTGTTCAGCTGAAGAGCTAAGAAAAGTTTCTACACTTGTAAAGAGTCGGAAAAAAATCAAAAGAAGAATATTTCCTGACATGTTGGCATTTTATGAAATTAAAAACTCCTCATCTATAAGTAATTGTTGGAACCCAGTCACACCCATCCACTGACATTATCTGTGGCTGCTTGCACACTACAATGTTGCATTGCTTGCACACTACAATGTTGCATTGCATAAGAGATCATGTATGGCCACAAAGCCTAAAGCGTTTATTGTCCGGCACTTTATATAAACCGTGTGCTGGCTGGCTTCAACTGGAGTATGAAGCTGTAGGGGCCAAAGGAATAAGGGTGGAGGTGGTGAGTCCCAAATGCTGCCTTGGTAGGGTGACATCTTTGAAGAATCCCATAGTGCTTTGGCAAGAAGCAATTTGGCTACGGGTTGGATGTTTTACAGTTGGTGCTAAGTAGCTGATCTGGAAGCAGTGAGGTTTGACACAGGGAAAGACTTACATTATCATTATTTTGGGAATCACAAGTGCTTCTTGTGGACTGATTTATCTCCCCCAATCTCCCAAAGGAATTTGACCAGTTTGATTACATTTCATTTATGTCAAGAGTACAAAATGTGTTGTAAGAGCTGTTTGTGTCAGAGAATATACAAACCCCTTTAATCCTTTTTCTTGCTTAAGCAGGAAGTCACCACTTGCCAATAAGAAATTTAAAACAAATCCCACAAAGCTTTATGTTTGGTTCAAAACATGAAATATTTTAGGTCTTGGGATCTTGTAATCTTGGCAACTGACACTTGCGGTCCCTGGTGAGAACACATGTGTATTGTTGCTTACTTTCCGGTTCACTAAGAGGGTCACACCTTGCCCTCTTAATCCCAGAGTCAAATATGATTACAAATATTTTCCTCTTGAGAATCTAATTTGTAAGGAAGATCACTGTGCTTTCTGTTAAATAAAATATCTCCTGTTAGTTGCCTCAGGCTTGCTGTATTTCATCAGCCTAAAGATTGTATTTGACATCGGCAATTGTTAGAGACCGTTTGTTTTTACAATGGAAAAAGAAATAAAATTGCAGATGTCGAACCTCGAAATCCATACTTCTCTGAGCTGTTTTCATTTGAGAGAGTAGGAATGTGTTGGGTTTTTTTGGGGAGGGGCAGCGAATGCACACAATAATGGACATACCACTGAGACTAAGTAAAAATATCTTATGCTTCTCGTTTTCTTTTTGTATTAATTACGAAATTAGAGAAAACTTAAGAACAGGAGAAAATAAGTGAATTATGGGAAAGTGAAAACTCCAGGACACATTCCAGTGTAGCTAAAATAAGAATGGCTCATGTGAGATCCAAAAAACAATAATAATAAACATTGCAGCTTCATTATCCGAAAAATAGTATTGTTAAAAACTGGCAGTCTTGGCGGTTAAGGAGTCTGCTTCCTCCAGGCATAAGACTTCCACAGTAGCAAACACAGGTTCTGCTACCCAGACCTCATTAGTTCATGTAGATATCGGAGTTTGACCTTCGTGGCAAACGACTTTACAAATGTGGGCATTTCCTAGTGGCCCGATCTTCTCCTTTACCTGTGATGGAGAAGCAAAGCCCTGCTGGTAGGACTAGGTAAGTGACACGAACCAGGGGAGCTGCTCCCCAGAGGGAGTTGAGACAAAGTCCACAAGTGCCCAGGAGAGTATGAGAAACTGGGTAACTTCTTTCAAATAAGGCGCAGTGCAAAGCCCTGTGCATCTCTCTCCACACCAGGTGAGCCCCAGCTTCCCAGGGCAGGTGGTGGGAGGCCAATGGGGGCAATTGCCACGTCCCCGCTGTTCTTGGCTGTAAAGAAGCCTGCAGCCCACACCAGGGGCCAATTAAAGGGAATGGCAGTTGGTTCAGAGTCCCAGAAAGGCATCAGGTGGGGTCTAGTCCTTGGCAGTGACCCCAATTAAATGGGTGTACTTTTTTATCAGGGGGCCAATTAAGGAGATGGAACCACATGGTTCTGCTCTCTAATACACAGCACTCTGAACTTTCCAGAAGTAGCACGGTGCTGAGGAGCTCTGTCTGCCTCCCTGAAGGGAGCTTCTCATGACCACGCCCAGCTGGGAGAAGAGAATTATGGGTCTTGTTCCCATTATTACACGGCTTTTGAAAAATAGTATTTTCAGTAAAAAAAAGGTTTTTAAAAAATAGTACTTTCTGAAAGGCCAAGATGTTGCATAACACGACTTCCTCAAGAGAGGAAATAGCCGCAAATGTTCGCTTCTTCCATTACTCTGAAACAATTAAAACGGAAGAGGACAGCCTACTGAGCCAGGTGGCATGCTAGGACCATGGCTGACACTCAGTGGCACATTTAAGGAATCGAGCACAATGTTAAGCACTTTTTGCAGAGCGTGGGGTGGTGTGCCACAGCCTGGCAAGCCGACACAGACGCTAGCTCAGTGGCCAGCCTCTGCTCCTCAGGGCTGACGGGGTTGGGGACAGCGCCTGGGACACAGTAACCGTCCGTATATGAGAGGGCACTGCGAGCCCCATTTCACAGAACCAGAAACCGGCGCACCCAGAGCTACTGGGCAGCAGCTTGCCACCAATCCTTTACCACAGGGATCAGAAGCTTCATCTATGGTTTTGTTTTCTTTCTTGGTCTTTATTTCTTTCCTTACATATTTTGCAGAATAAATTTCAAGAGCAATCCATTTCAGCAAGTCACAATGGCCAAACATAAGGAGGGGCTCTGGCTGCAAGGGGGATTACTAAAGAGGAAAAACAAGGTCTACACAACTTGTAGGGTGGCCCACAGCCCTGCCTTGCCCGGGAAGGTACCCCTTAGAGCACATTCTAGACCTCTGTGCCAGGTACCCCTCGATCCCAGGCAAACTGAGATAGTCGGTGGCCAAACCCGTGGCTCACCTTAGAACCATCCCGAGCAACAAAATGACCCAGACCCAAGTGTCCAGAAAGTCCCCCATGGCATTCCGGCCCTCTTCTGCTTGTCTGCCGCCAGCAACGGCTGCGTCCTGAGTTGGCTATTTTCTGCCTTCAAGTGGCATCGTCTTACCACCCTCCCCACCGAGCGCGCAGAGCCCCGCCAGTCGCCGCTGCCCAGCCCAGGGCGCACAGACAGACGTGGGCGCCCCACTTGTCTTTTATGGATCCCCAGCCTGGCTGCGTGGTGGTGACCGGTAAGACTTTATTCATCTGCTTTCCCGTTAGCTGCTGCTTTTAGCAGGCCCCTGGAATGCGCTGGCCTGATCCTGGTTGTAAACAGTCCCTGGAGGAGGAAAACGAGTGGCAACTGGTGGTGCTAGTAATTCCAGATGGAAGCTAACTTCCTGCTGTGCCCTATTAATAAATAATCAGGAACAGAGCCTTTTCTGCTTCTGTTGCTCGCTCATTCGCTTCAAATAAGTCTAGAGTGGCTGTGCACAAAGATGCCCACTTGCGGCTTAGGCTCAGCCCTTGTTCTTCAGCCCATCAGGGAGGAAGCCAAGGCTGGCACCTGCTGTCCCTGAGTCTGGGGCCAGTGGGCACGCAAGGTATCCATTGGAGTGCGGCCTCATAGGAGGGAAGAGGGACCTGCTGGCCCAGAAATGACAGGGCCCTCACTCACACAGCCCAGCTACCACAGCCGCCCCACGCAGGAACATACAGTCCCCACTCCCAGATCCAGGGAACTCTGAAGCACCCCATGAGAGCACAAGTTGGAGACTCTGAACCCCAAAAGGCCAACTTGCTCACTCCTGCATTTCATGAGCACATTGGGGTCACCCCTAGCCACACACACCTCACCTAGTGTCCCAGCTGGTCCATGGGGCCTGATCTTCTCAAAGCTTTTTATTTTTAGTTAAATGCATTTGGCCTATTTTAATTTTTCTGAATTGTGTTGGATGAAGGAAACACACAAGAGACGAGGATTCCTGTACGCGTGGAAAATTGAAAGTTGCCTATCTTTGTATTTTCAGACTATATTTCAAGCTTCTATCAGCCTTCTGAGGAAAAGAAAGTTCTTTTGAAAACCTTTTATCTCCCTCGCTCTCATTTGTGTTATTTTGGTTCTAGAGATTCAGGTCTAGAGATTTGGATCTGGTGGTTCAAATGACTCTTGAATGCCTTTACTCTGAATAAATGCAATGCTTGTCACGAATGAAATATGGATTTGGAAGCGCCGTCTTAGGATCACATCGACCCCCAGCTTTGTCTTGTCAGCCTGTGGTTTGCTGGCAGACTCTCGATTGTCTGATGAAGTATCTGGTAATCAGCGGTGACGTGGGCATGCCTGCTGAATGCCAGAGCGTGGCCTTCCTGTTATTAGAAATGCTTTGAGCTGCCAGGGGCAGTCTCTTCATTTAATTGGATTTGCTTCGTGTGTAAATCTCGCCAAGACAATTGGCACGTAGACAGATGGTGGGAGAACCAGGGCTCTGACAAACGGCCTTACGATCAAGGTGTTCGGCTGGCACCAACAGTAACAGGGAAGGACCGCGCCCCTCCAAAGGGCCTGTCTTGATTCCAAGGGAAGATTTCCCTGACCAGGTTGAAAGGGAGGTTTGACCCTGCAAAACCAGAGCTTTAAACCTTCACTTGCCGAGTTGTTTTTCCTAATTTAAAACAGATCGGAGATGTAATTTTTGCTGATCTGAATATAATTCTAAAGGAGCACATGATTTGTTTGTGAGTTGCTGCGTTTTTATTATCCCAGGAGGTACCTGGTTTCTCAGTGATTTTTTTTCTTAATCTCAGTATTTTCTATATCTTCTATAAACTGTTATTTTCTTTTCTTTTTGCGGCCTGTTCACAGTGGCAGCTAAAATTTTATTTATTCTATAGGATTTAGTCAAATCAGAGGGCACCACAGGCTTCCTGGGGCTTCTGTGCAAAACCTTTTCATTCCCTGAAGAAGTTTTACCCCTTTGTAAGCCAACCCCGTTAGCGGTTCTAGACACGGACCTTCAGGAGTTGCAAAGGCATAATTCGGGTTCTTCTCCAGAACTGGCTCCTACTCTGAAGGCCTGGGGTTCAGGGATTTGGGGTTTCAGAGGCTGATGTTTAATCACAGCACCTTCCCTGTGTCAGAATTTGTATGAATCGAGAAACACATCCCAGGAATCAGAGAGATGGAACGCAGAACCTCAGCTGCGTTGCAGGTGAAGCTGAGTCGGAGAACGCTGCCTGTATCTGCAGCCCCTGAAATGAGCACCCCACTTCCTCCCAGGCCGATCTGCCAGGGGCTGGTCTCCCCCACAGGAATCCACACAGTTACAAATTTTTTATTTTCAAATAATTATACATTCATAGGAATTTGCAAAGAAATATACAGAGAGGTCCCCCGCACCGTTTACTCAATCTCTCTTGGTGTTAACATCTTCAATATGCAAGCCAGGATGTTGACACTGGTATAAGCCAGCGCCTGTGTGTGTGCAGGAAGCTCTATGCACTTTGATCACACGAGTAGCTTCCTGTAACCCCGCCACAATCAAGATATCTAGCTGCACCCTGGCCCGAAGCTCCCTCGGGCTACCCCTTTATAGACGTCCTTTCCCATCTCTAACACCTCTAAGCTGTTCTCCATATCTACAATTATTTACAAATATTATATAAATAGAATCATGCAGTATGTATGCTTTTGAGATGGGCTTTTTTCACTCAGTGTAATTTCTTTGAGGTTCATTCAAGTTGTATCAATAGTTCCTTTTTTTTTTTTTTTTTTTTGAGATAGGGTCTGCTCTCTCACCCAGGCGGGAGTGCAGCAGCGTCATCGTAGCTCACTGCAGCCTCCAACGCCTGGGCTCAAGCAATCCTCCTGGCTCAGCCTCCAGAGTAGCTGGGATTATAGGTACATGCCCCCACGTCCAGCTAAATTTTTTAATGTTATTTACTTTTTGTAGAGACAAGGTCTTGCTATGTTGTCGAGGCTAATTTCTTCATTTAAAAAAAAAATTTTTTTTGTAATGACTTTATTGAGAAACTATACAGATGCTATACAACTCACTCATTTAAAATGTGCAGTTCAGTGGCTGTTAGTATAGTCACAGGGTTTACACATTCATCACTACAATTTTAGGCCATTTTCAGTACCCCCTCAAAAGAAACCCCACTCCCCTTAGCCATCGCCACCCATGCCCCCCCAGCATACACACCCAGCCCCTGGCAACCACTAATATACTTTCCGTCCCTATAGATTTGCCTATTCTGGACATTTCATGTAAATGGAATCATGTAATATGTGGCCTTTGTAATGGCTGCTTTCGCTTAGCATGTTTTCAAGGTTGGTCCATGTTGTAACACATATGTGTCATAACTTGATTTCTTGTTTATTGTCAAATAATGTTCCATTGTACGGATTATGCTGCGTTTAGTTTCCATTCACCAGTTAACGGATATTTGATATTTGGGTGGTTTCCTCTTATTTCTTTTCACTGCTGAGTAGTATTCCATGATGTGGCTGAACCACAGTTGTTTTATTTTACTTGTTTTTTTTTTTTTTTTTGAGACAAGAGTTTCACTTTGTTGCCCTGGCTAGAGTGAGTGCCGTGGCGTCAGCCTAGCTCACAGCAACCTCAGACTCCTGGGCTCAAGCAATCCTACTGCCTCAGCCTCCCAAGTAGCTGGGACTGTAGGCATACGCCACCATGCCCAGTTAATTTTTTCTATATATTTTTAGCTGTCCAATTAATTTCTTTGTATTTTTGGTAGAGACGAGATCTCGCTCTTGCTCAGGCTGGTCTCAAACTTCTGAGCTCAAACAACCCACCCGCCTCAGCCTCCCAGAGTGCTAGGATTACAGGCGTGAGCCACCGCGCCCGGCCTCCAGTGCAGAACTTTTTTACAACCTGTAAAATATATGTGACATTATTGAAACAATTGGAAAATTTTTTAGGTTTTATTTTAATCTTTTAAAAAGAGTCCTTTAGGTGAAATGGTTATGAAAGAAAATAATACGGTATGTGTCTGCAGTCCCCAACACCCAGGCTGCAGTTGGGTACTGGTCCCCATGGCCTGTTAGAGATCTGGCCACAGAACACGACACCCCCACTACCCTCCACCCCTCGCCGGTCTGTGGAAAAATTGTCTCCATGAAACTTAGGAAGCAGGATGGGGAGGCCGCACAGCAGAAAGTGAGCAGTGAGTGAGCCAGTGAGGCTTCATCTATATTTACAGCTGCTCCCTGTCACTGGCATCCACCTCCCCACCCCCACCTCCATCCCGCATCCGTGGAAAAATTGTCTTCCATGAAACCAGTCCCTGGCGCCAAAAAGGTTGGGAACACTGGTGTATGGAATTTGCTTCAAAATAATACGAGAGAAAAAGAGGTAGACCAAGCAAGATTGGCCATGAGCTGATAAATTGTAGAGGATGGGTGATTGGTACATGAGTTTATTATACTCTTCTGTCTACTTTTATACGCATTTTAAACTCTCCATAGTGAGGAAGTTGAAAACTATTTTTAAAAAAGCAGCATGTGCACGGGAGGGGTGGAGATGGCGGTCTCAGAGCACTTGTGGGGCAGAGCACGAAGGGGAAACAGAGGCATGGGAAGGATTTTCAAGACAGGCGAGACTGTGCCCATGCAAATGGTGGGGGAGGGGAAAGCGTGGGGTGTGGGGGAAGAAGTCAAAGACACTGAAAGAGAGAACACAGTTGGGAATGCGAGTTGCTGGGGACCGTCCAAGGCACAGAAAGAGCAGTCACCTTGGAAGGGGAAAATGGACTCCTGGGATGGGAGGAAGAAAGGAAGATTTCAGAGAGAAACATATTGAGAACGAAGGAAAATAATACCAGCTCCACCCCTCCTCCTTTTTTAAAGCACTTAACAATAAAGCCATAGCTTTACATACCCAGATAGTGAAGCCAGGCTCAGAGAGTTAAGAAACTTGACCAAGGCCATGTTAGGGCTCAGAAAATAGTACCCCAAAATGAAACCTCAGCAGCAAAAATTTTTTTCTGACCTCCTGTCCTCCTGCCTCTCAGCCCCATTCTCCCCCGAGACTAGCCATGGAAACTGGAATCCCTTTTCCTCAAGGCTGGTCATAAAAGCCAGCACACCTTTTCCCAAAAGCCATCCATGAAACCTTAAATTATTCAGCGTAAAAACTGGCTATAAAGAAATTATCTGACCTACCTTGTTCAACTGCAGGTCATAAGACCCTCATTCCCATGAAGGTCCTGCCCCATGCCCAGAAGGAAGGAATGTACACTCAGAGAGGCCAAGAAGAATCTAGACAGACAGGGCTTGCTGGGTTTGCCCACTCCGTCTACTAACATTAGATCATACCCTTTTTGTCCAATCATATTTCTACATAACTGTCCATACTTTGTTGAACCTAAGCATGAAAATGAACAATTTCCCCTGATCTTCATTCTGGTAGACTTGGCTCTACCATATCCTTCCTTCTACTAGAATGAAGATTGGGTCTTCGTTCTGAAGGCTCCTGTGTACACACATTAAATGAATTTGTGTGCCTTTTCTCTTGTTACTCAACCCGCCTCATGTCCGTGATTTTTCAGCAAAACGTTAGGGGGGTAAGGACCCTGGTTCCTACTCAGTGAAGTGGCAGGTGAGGCTCCCTGTGCTTCTGCCTCAGCCTCGCGACACCTACAATGCCTCGTGCCAGGTTCAGCACCTCGGTTCATTTCTCATCTCCAATGTTCTCTATTAGAGCTTCCCTCTGGGGCTGGGATCCCACATCACTCCAGCTGGGCCACCGGCTGCTGCCAAACTGGCCTGTTGTCTGTCTGCCTGTGACCTAATCCAACCCCACGAGACACACACACACACACACACACACACACACACACACACACACTCCCCTGGGAGATGGCCTGCCTGGAAGAGAGGAGTCACTGGTTTGGAACAAGGACTGAGATCCTCGACTTAGAAAATGGAAGAACTGCCTGAGCTGGAAGCTTCGGAGAATGATGCTGCAAAGAGAAAGAGAGAAGTGGGGAGAAGGGTAAGTCCAAAAGGGTCAGAGGTAGGATGGAGGGACTTGATGGCAGGGGTTTGGATCTAGAAAGGTGAGGTCAAGTCACAGCAAGACAGAATCAAAGAGGGAGTCAGGAAAGGGAAATCTTAAGTGGCTGCTGATCAGTGAGTGACAATTGCAGGCTCTGCTGTTTACAGTTTGGTGGCTCCAGCCAAGGCTGGGATGGACACCACCAACCACACCCTCAATCCCGCTTCTCAGGCCAGGTGGGGCAGGGGCTTTTTCAGGTTGGGCTGTTGGTGTGCCCTTACAGAATTTTTTTTTTTTGTTACTTTAATAAGTGAATTTATAAACAAGCTGTGGAACATCCATACAATTGAGTATGATTCAACAATAAAAGAGAAGAATCAAACAGGCCACAAAAGGACATGGCTGAATTGTAAATGTATAGTGAAATCAGTCTGAAGAGGCTGCATACTTTATAATTAAACTTAAATGACATGTTTTTTTTTATTTCAGGGTATTATGAGGGTACAAACATTTTGGTTACATTGTACGTCTTTGCCTCACCCAAGCGAGGTTTAGAGGCGTGCCCTTGCCTCACAATGCTCACCGTGTCCTTTAGTTGTGAATTTATCCCTCCATCCCCCTAATCCCTGGAGAATATTACTGCCATAGTGTTCATCAGTTAGTACCAATTTGATGGCGAGTACAAGTGGAGCCCGTTCTTCTGATCTTGTGATACCTCACTTTGGATAACGGGCTCAAGCTCTATCCAGGAAAATATAAGAGGTGCTAGATCACTGTCGTTTCTTATAATTGAGTAGTATTCCATTGTATACATATACCAAATTTTAATAATCCACTCATGGATTGACAGGCACTTGGGTTGTTTCCACATCTTTGTGATAGTGAATTGTGCTGCCATAAACCTTTGGGTGCAGATGTCTTTATGATAGAATGTCTTTTGTTCTTTTGGGTAGATGCCTAATAGTGCTATTGCTGGATCGAATGGTATTTCTATTTTTAGCTCTTTGAGGTATCTCCAAATTCTTTTCCACAGAGGTTGCATTAATTTGCAGTCCCACCAGTGATGTAAGAGTGTTCCTGTCTCTCCACATCCTCGCTGGCAGTGGTGGTTGTGATATTTTTTTTTTTTTTTTGAGACAGAGTCTCACTCTGTTGCCTGGACTAGAGCGCCATGGCTTCAGCCTAGCTCACAGCAACCTCAAACTCCTGGGCTAAAGCGATCCTACTGCCTCAGCCTCCTGAGTAGCTGGGACTACAAGCATGAGCCACCATGCCGGGCTAATTTTTTCTATATATATATTTTTAGTTGTCCAGATCATTTCTTTCTATTTTTTAGTAGAGAAGGGGTGTTGCTCTTGCTCAGGCTGGTCTCGAACTCCTGACCTTGAGCGATCCACCCGCCTTGGCCTCCCAGAATGCTAGGCTTACAGGCGTGAGCCACCGCACCTGGCTGTTTTGGGATTTTTTGATAGAGGCCAATCTCACTGGGGTTAGGTGATATCTCATTGTGGTTT
>CAUYSK010115263.1:0-41474 GCA_963575035.1 Avahi laniger
AGTTATCACATTGTCTTTAAAAACCTCCTCAGTAGAGCTGGAACGCATTCTACTAAATGAGTTCCATTGGAATGTCTTTCCAAGAATGGAAAGACAAGCACCACATGTATTCACCATCAAATTGGTATTAACTGATCAACACATAAGTGCACATATAAGAATAACATCTATTGGATGTTGGGCAGGGGGGAGGGGGGAGGAGGGAGGAGGGAGGAAGAAACTGGTATATGCATATATACAGAGTGCAATGCGCACCACCCAAAGAATGGACATATTTGAAACTTGGACTTAGGGGGTGAGACGGGGGCAAGGGCAACATACGAAACCTAAACATCTGTACATACTGTACATAATATGCTGAAATAAAAAAAAAATCCTCGGTTTTCACACTGTTTACTCTAGTCTCACCTCCACCCCTTCCAACTCTGAGTGAGATCGAGAAGAACTGTTTACAGTCCTGACAGCTCAGGAGGCAAAGTTCTCACATGTTCCAGTAAACACATGGATTTGGGGGGTTTTTTTTTGTTTGTTTGTTTTTTTATTTTTGCAAGAGCTTGCTCATGGCAAATTGTTGCCCCATTAGCCTAAGTGTTGAACTGGATTTGAAAATCGGGCAAATATCTTTTGCCCATTAGAGTCACAGTGCACAGGGGACATCCCTGAGAAGAGCCTGAGGACACCAGTGCGTCTTTGCACACTAATTGAGATACCTCTTAGGTGCCAACTTAAGTCTTCTCTCATCTCATTCTCCCATCACCTCTGTTTGGCAGGTAGGGAAAATTGAAGTTCCAACACACCTGAGATGGAAGCTGGATATGTCTTACCTCCCCGTAAGTCAGCATTTTTCTACTGTGTTTTGGCTGTCACTCATGTAGTTACCCCTGATGGCTCTACTATTCCTATAGCATTAATTACAGAGAAGACAGATTTCCTGGATGTTGTACTATAAACTGTATATACTATGTATAGATACGGATATGTTATCTGGATATGCAGTTGGTATCTCTTTCTATTCCTTCTCTAAATTTTCCCAAATTCTGGATTTCATTATTTTTAGTAGTTCGATGAGATATTATATCCATGAATCTCTCTGTCTCTCTGTTGATATCTCTCTACCTCTGTCTTTGTCTCTGTCTCCCATCTCTTCCTTAATCTCTCTCTCTCTCTCTTTCTCTCTCTCTCTCTGTTCCCCTGTTTTCCCCTCTCACTATCTCTTCCCTTCCTTTAGAAATTCACTGCAGCATGTTACATGCATTTTTGTGGACAGGAAGAGACAAGTGCCATTCCATAGATTTGGCGGTACTTCCTCATCTTAAACCATCTCATTCATTTTGTCCTATCTCGATCGGGCCAAAGAGTCTCAGGTTCAATGTACTTCCCTTTCCTAATATGACTCACAGCTCTGTTCTTTGTCTCAGTCCAAACCAGTGGTCAGGAAGGAACCCATTCATTCAAGGTCCCTGGTCAATCCTGCCCTACCAACTTCTGCCTTTTCCTTCTTCTTTGTGCATTTTACCCACACTTTTAAAATTCTATCCAAAGTGTTCTCACGGAAAGGTTTTCTACCCAGACACCCACCCACTCCCCGCCTACCCTTCTCCATCTGGTAAACTCCTCTGTCATCTAAAATTTCCATCTGTCCTGCAACATTGTCACAACTGCTCTGCTTGAACGAATACATGCTTCACTGCCGAGGCGGAGGGGTATTTGAATAATACCAGGTAGCAGCTTTTTTGAATAAAATCCAGAGAAATGGTTCAACATTATAATTCATGAATGTAAATTCATTCAGGATTGGGAACATGTTAATCAGTGCAGACTCCTCCCCTCTTCCTCAGTCCAGGATTTGCCTTGTCAAAGAAAAGAGAAGGAGTCTAATCAAGTTGCTCAATCTATAATTCACTTGGTTGCAGAGGTGCGTACCATGTCTCCTGTGAGAGTTTTTGCAAAGGAAGAGCTTTGTTCAGAAGCATCTGTGCCAGAGAAAGCCCCAAGGTTCAGAAGAGCAATGAAAATAAGCTACCGAGCTCAGGGAAGGCAAGAAGAGAGAATGGTTGGTTTTCCCTTACGAAGCTGAGAGTGGAGATATTAACAGGAAAGAGTTTTGCTAAGATCAGAGAAGATGGGAGGCAGTGCCTGGCTGGACCAGAAATCTACGATTGTCTTTATTTATAGAGAGAGGGAGAAGGGGTACAGCCTTGCCCCAAAGCTTGCTTTGGTTAAACTGAGGTATTGTACCCCACTGTCTGGTTTTGAGTTTGAGAAGACACCAGAAGTGGTTGCTGCCTAGAAGGATAAAATTGTTTGTTTCCACCCTTAAATGCTTTGGGAAAATATCACATAGGAAAATTGAACCCAGAAAAAAAAATAGTTGATGTCTTGAAATAGAACCCAGCAGAGGCAAGAACCTCATCCAACACTTGATGAGCAGGTCCCCCAAAAGAATTAACAGCTCTATCGTGTTTAGAGGTGCACAGACAATCTAGGCTCTTCATTATACTCAAGAGGAGAACACTCATCATTTATTGGCAATTATGTGTGCCAGGCATGATTTATAGCTCTGAAAAGTACCATAATCCTGCAGGAAAAATATTTTTTATTTCCAATTTACAGTTGTGGAAACTAAGGTTGTCCCAACTAAGAAGCTGGTAGATCCAGGACTTAAAAATCAGCTCAGCCTGATTCCAAAGCTGATGTTCTTTCACTCCTTATGAGAGGAATGTACATCCCTCAGGCACTGGATTTAACAGACTTCCGGTAGGAATCCACTAGTTTCCACCTTTCGAAATTAGTGTCAATGAAAATCCCAGTTCAAACGCTTTGCTTCATCATCCCTTTAAACATCGACATTATTGATCAATTTTTCTTGATGATATTGCAACATTATGAATACTTAGAATGAAAACTTCAATTGCCAGCACATAAGGAAGGGATCCTTCCAGAGGAGAGATGCTACACTGATGATTCCTGATAAGCCTTTTGTAAATCACCTGTATCCTTGGTTAGCAATGTTGGTTTCACATCACAACCACCTTGGTGGTATTTTTAAACTAAACGCCCGCTCCATGCTCAGGGCTTCTGTCTCGTAGGGACAGTGCTCAGCAATCTATACTTTTTCAAAGTTGCTCACCTGATTCTGATCCACAGCTGGGGCCAGTATCCACAGGCACAGGGCGAAAGCAGACTTCAGATTTTCTCTCTGTTCTGTCACTTGCAAATGCAATCACAATGCAATCAAAAGAGGCACAAATCCCTGATCCAGAAACTCTTCCAAAGCAACACAAAGCAAGCACAGAATAGTTTTTTTTAAAAATGAAGGCCAAAGCTAAGCATAAACTAGGGCAGGAAAACCACCAGCTGTGAATATATTAAGCTTTATTTTGAGGGAGCGCAATTGGAAATTGTTTAAATACTAGAGTGAGTGTGGTGAGGTGGCAGATGGTGAGTGGCCCCGAGGACGAAGGCAGCCTGATCTCACAATCCCACCTTAATCCATTCCCACCTCTCTGGTCGTCATTACGGGAAGTGCTGCACTGTTGCTTCGGCACGATGGCTCTTTGGCTATACCTGAGTCATTCTCATTTTAATCCAACCTTGATCCTTTAAAATAGACAAGGTCTCAAATGTTCCCATTTTTAGAACTGGAATTGTAACAGTAATACCCCAAAATGTATCATGCATTTTTCCCATGCTCAGAAATACATTATTATCCTTATCGTCACCAATCTCTATAAAAGCCAGGAATTTTAAAACCAAATGCACAGAAGAACAGAAGCATTTCCCACATGCCATAAAAAATGTCAGAAAGAACTGTACACTTGTGTGTGGTCTTCGCATATAGGAGTCAGAGGACAGCGTGTCAATGCCAAGGATCTCCTCAAACTAGAGCCGAATCTACCTGCCAGGAAGTCTAAACTCTGGGATGCACTAGCTTAGTTCAGAAGGTTTTCTGATGCCTTCTGGTAGTGCTGCTTTAAGAATTTGGGGGATACATTTTCGAAGTCACAGAGAGACATCAAAATAGCCTCTAATAGGCAGGATTGAGCTGTAAGCATAGAAGATCATGTCGGCTCAACAGATGGGGTTCTAGAAGGAACCAAAGTGCATTCCCTGATAGTCCTTTCCTCAAGGCACTAACGTGGTCACCAAGCTTCCTCGGCAGAATGGTGAAGGCAAGTTCTCAAAGCAAGTAAGACCTAATGAGCTGAGCTGCGAAGGCTGGGTAAGAATTAGCCTGATGAAATTGAGGCTGGGGAGACAGAAGAGCATGTGAGAAGGAGCCCAGTCCACTCCAGGCAGTGGAAGTTCAGTGTGACCAAAATGTAGAATGACAGAGAAAGCCCAGGAGTCAGAGACACAGTGGGTAAGGCAAGTATTGGTGATCGCAATGGCCTAGCAAAGTGGGTGAGGAGTTTAGATGTTATTCTAGAGGCTGTAGGGTATATAGTTGAAGGGCTTAAAGCCAGGAAGTGATATGAGCAAATTTGTGTTCTAGAAAGATTTTTCTGGCCAGGAGGATGGACTGGAAGAGGGTTTCCCCAACAAGAGGAGATGAGTTAGGAGGCCAGGTAGGAGATAGTGGTAGGAAGGAGGAGAATGAGAGAATAGTGCAACAGAAGGAATGAACGGATCTCACAGGACACATTGACAGCGGGGCTTGAGGTTAGTTTGATTGTGGAGAGGTGGGGGGCAGGGGACGTGAGAGGGAGATGGAGAGATCACATTGCGATGATTCCAGTGCCATTTATTGGGAGTGGAGAGATACTGAGGCCGTTCTGTCCTTCTGGGTTTGGATTCCTGGGACACATCCAAGTACAGGTGTCAGTAGGCAAATGACTCACAAGCCTGGGCTCCTTCAGGCCACTTCCCTTCTCTCCATCAGGCCAAATCACCATCCCAGCTAATTTGGCCCTCCTGTTACCTCTTTCTGTTTCTTCCCAAGGACATGTAACCATCACTGGAAAATTACCTGGGAAAAGCTAATGAATAAGGCAAATGCCCAGTGATGAGCTTGCAAATGTTTACAATTGCTCATTCCCACCCTGCTGTTCTCTAAAAAGCCCTGGTTTGTAGCATTTGCCAATTTCCATGGTGTAAATATTCCCCATATGGTCAAGTTTAAGACACCAAGGTGACATCACTGAATGTGGAATTGGGAAGAGATGTGTAGAACCAGCATTTGCAAGCCATTGTGAGCCAGTTCCACACACCACTATACACACCCACCAAATCTGAAAGAAATAAACCCCCCCAGAGCAAAGACTGAGCCACATTGGCCCATCAGGCCAACCTCAAGTGACTTCTACTCGCAAAGACCTATATCCTACAAAAGTCCTAGAAGAAAACAATTCTGTTGGGACCTAGGACTATCTCCTAGACCTCATCTGAAGTTGAGTTGAACCCCAATTTGATCCCTGTTCTCTAAAGCAGGGATCAGCACTTTGTACCCTCAGGCCAGATTTGGCCAGCAGCCTGTCTTTTTAAGGGTCTGCCTGTTAAAAATGATTTTTACATTTTTAAATGGTGGCATTTTAAATAGTTCTACAAGTACTTACATAATAGCCTTGATCTTGCCTCTTGGCATACAATCCCCAAAGCCTAAAATATTTACCATCTGTCTTATTAAGAAAATGTTTGCTGATTCCTGCCCTAAAGAGCCCGAAAGGCAAAAGTGACTCTGCTTCCTAAAACCTTCTGGGCATCACCATAGCAAGTATGTCCCCCATCCCCACCCTGTCCTCACCCAGGCTATTTCCCATCTCCTCAGGTGGGGCAGGCCCACCCCCAAATTAGGAGGCCTGATTTAACTGGCCTCACCTCTCTCTGGCTTCTCAGCCACTTTCTCCATCTGAGGCTAATCCTGGGAGTCTGACAACTCCCTCCGCTGCTGGATTTGGCTAAAGCACCAAACCACAGTGTGTGAGATCAGCTATCCTAGGCTGGCTATGCAACCAGGAAGTGCAGGGCTTAACTGCTTGTGAGACAATCCTTGACCTACAAGAGATAAAAGATAGAAGGGAGCTAGCAAATAAAGTGCCTCTCCTTTCTTCCCTCCAACGGATGATTCTGAAGCATGATATTCCTGTGTAACCTGTCTGGAATCATCCCATGTAGCCAAGCCACTAGCTGTGTCCCTTATGAAACAGCAGTCAGTCCAGCAGGCCACCTTTTCTGCTCCTCTCTCTTTCCCTTCATTCTGGTTATCCTGGGATTGTACCTCTTAATAAGGTTTTAGCACTTAAACTGTGCATTAGGCTCTTTTTTCTAGGGAACCTGGCTAACGAATTAGGTGATAAGGCATTATTTTTCATAATCTGCCTCTGTCCCTAAACAACAACAAAAAAGGTCACCAGGCCATAACTCCTGAATAACTTCAAATGACATAAGGTTGTTTTTCTTTAAAGGCATGAAAGGAGATTTTCAGAAAACTACAGAAAACCAAAGTGTGATGTGAGGCCCTTTTTAAAGCCATGGGATATATTTATCAGAAAAGAAAGACTTGAAAAGTGAAATTTAAAAAAATGGTAGCAACTAAAAGAAAACAATCAGAAACAGTGAGCCCAGGAAAGAAAGATTAATTCAGTGAAATATTTCAGTGGAGACCAAGAAACTCTCAAGACTCAGTATACTTGGGCTGCAATCTGACCTCAAAGGTGAGGCCCAAGTAACCTGTTGGAATGGATCTTTCTTTTGTATTGACTTGAGAAGTTAAGGGAGAAGCTTTATCTGGGACAGAAATGAAAGGAAAATAGAAACCCAGAAAAAGAAATAGAAATCAACTGTAGAAATGTAGTGAGTACGTTTAGGTGCATTTAGTGGGTTTTAGGTAATGTGATGATAACTGCGTATCTGTAACTTATCCACATATCTGCTGCTTTGTTCCAGTTGTTCTGTTACCGAAAGTTCAGTATTTGGCTCCACAGCTAAATGAAGAATGAAGACAAGCAGTTTGAGGAAAAGGAAAAAGAAGTTTATTAATTAATCAGAAAATGAGGAGGATGGCAGACTCTCATCCTAAAGAACCATCGTCCTCTCTATAAGCAGAAATACAGAGCTTTTAAAAGGAGTTTTCGGCTTCCGGCTTTTGCTGTTTAACATCTCTAGTAAAGACAATCTCATGATCTCTGGACAATTCCATTGAGCCTTCTCCTGTGGTACACAGAACAAAAGACACTCCCTTGCCGCACTGATTTCTGGCCCTGGGCAGGGATGCAGGTGTTAATTCCCAAAAAGAGTGATGGTGATGGGGTTTAAAGAGACAACTCGTAAAATATTTTACCCTTTTTCAGGCTATTCCCTCTATTATAGTTCTGCCTCTCATGATTGCTTTGCCTTCTAAAAGAATCTAACACTGCTTCGGAGACACTACCTAAGAAGGATTCCATCCTTTGAGGGATAACAGCAGATCTCCAGCAATAGATTATTAAAGTGGAAGGGAGCTCTGAGCCCATTTGGCCATATCCTTTTCCATAACTTTTACCTTTTATCATTAAACGCCATCAAGCATGAATTGTTTTCCTTGATCTTAGATGAAGATCTTAGAACTCAATTCATGTTGCAAATTCGAGAGTATCTCTAGGTGTACCAGCAGCAACGTGTCAGTACCCAAACATAGTTTCATAGTTTCTGAACACATAAGGAATATTGTTCAAGAAATGACTGAATGCATGGCCAGTCCTCAAATGCCCATCTGTCCTTCTCTCAGGATGGCAAGCATGGAGGGCTCTGTTTTTATATACCCAAACCAAACAGATTTCATGGCCTTTCCATTGACTCAAATGATTTCTTCCAGAAAGAAAAGAGTGATGGGAAGCCTGCCTATTCACCTCACTCTAGCTCATGGCTTAAAATTCTACCATTTGGGCCAAGAAGTTGAAAAATATTTGAGGTAGGAGATTCCTCAGCTGCCTCTTTGCCTAGATAACCATTTGCTGTGTCCGGAGGATTAAGTGAAATAAAGTTTGCAAAGCATTTAACACAATGCCCGGCACACAGTAGGAGCAAAATAAATGTTAGTTGTTGTGATGATTTTGCCATTGTCATTGTGGTTGCTGTATTCCTTACTTATGTGTTACCCACCCAGATGGAATAGTTAAATTAGCAATCCCCTCTCAGCTGTTTGATGAGTTCCATCTAAATGAAAAGCTTTGTAGTAATCCTTTATCTAAGTCCTGCACATGCCTTCCTGAAATGATTTCCAAATGCATTCACACCATTTAAGCTTTAAAAAATGTGGAGGTTTTAGGAGTGCTTTCTGTTCAACAAAAGCATTTATGATTTTACAGGAGAAAATAAAATAAAATAAAATAAAAATAAAAAGCTTTCCTGAGCCCAGGACAAGGCAGAAGTTTCTTACAGGTCAATAAAACATTCATTCAGGAATGATTTGCACACCTAAAATTCAGGACAGAAAGACAGTTGTGGGGGTGAGGGTAAACTTACCCTTTCCCCCAAAAGTTTGCTGAAAGATCAACTCACAATTAAGACAGATTCATAAGAGAGACAGAGGTTTATTTACTGTGTGCATGCGGAGAATCACAGAGTGCTTACTCAGTATCCCAGTGGGATATTTTTATACACACATTTTAGAGGGGAGGGAGAGATGAGGAGTAAAGGTAATTCTGTTTAGGGGCAATAAATAGGTGCTAGGGAGGATGAATAGATGGGGGGAAATAGATTGACTTGTAAATGATTCTCTTAGCAAATTAAATTAACCTGAGAGACAGGCATCGTATTTAAAATGATTTGGGCAGGTCTGGTTGCATTCTTTATTGCTTTTTTCCTGCAATATACTGAGATAACAGGGAGGGAAAGGAAAGTCAATTGTTCTTTTGATCAGTCAGTCTGGTTTATGCAGATAGAGGGAAAGCCCCTTCCAACGCTTTTTGATCTTGAAGGGCCTTTAATTCAAAATATTCTTTATACCGAGGAGTCATATTTTGGGGTGAAGTTTCCTAGCTCCTTCACAGTCCACTGAGCTCCCTCCTCCTATAGATGCTCTTCTGGGATAGGGGACATTGTCTCTATTCCCAAAGACACTCTGACCACCATTGTCCAACCTCCTTTCATCCACATTGCTCACAGCTTCAAAGTATTCTAAAAACACAGAGACAGAAATTAGGCAGGGTCCTGACCCTTTGGTCTTATCTATACTGTATAGCAGTGTGCTAAGTTTATGACATATGAAATCCAGGATGAAGTTTTGAATTTCCATGATGGCTGTCAATATCTGAGCACAGAGTAGCTACTTTGCGAATATTGCATCCTTGCCACACCAACAAATCTTCACCATATTACCTGATGCTATAAGTTTCGGTTGATGTGTTTAATACAAGTTCAGGTTAAGCCTGCAGAATTCTACCACAGATTCACCAAGGCAGAATACAAGGTGGTGTATTGCAAATTTTTAAAACTTACTATTTTCCTGAAGCCTCAACATCCCCACAAACCAGTTGTGTCACCCCATGCTGGTGACCAGGTGTACCAGTGTGATAAGGCTGATCCCAGCCACAAGTCACTCTTCTTGCTAAAATTTATTCTGCATTTTCTATAAATGTCCTAACTGTCCAGGTGAGACCCAGAGGAGAAGGTCAGCAAGGAGTCACATTGGACAGGTGGGCTGGACTCCCAGGCTTGGGATCATCTTGGTGACCAGTGGAGACCATGGCGCTGAGGCTGCCACTCACTGTTCGTCTCTTAGCTGAACTTTCAGAAGCACAATAGTTGTCTATCCCGCTTTCAGGTCTAGACACAACCTCTTCCCTCCTAAAAGGGATACCATATTCTAGCCAGCAGGGCAAAGACAACAGCAATAGTGTTCATGTGAGAAAGGGGGAAAAATCCCCAAATAAAACAGAAATGGGTCCAACAGCCTTTGCAATGCCCTTTAAAGGCTAGCAAAACAACAGCTGCCTTGTTCTGATCCAATCTAATTTTTCAGAATTTATGCTCCTTAATTCTCCTACTTGGCCTCAATACAGACAAAGGAAGTACATGACCTTTGCCAAATTAGGTCCTGCTACCCTGCCAAATCACAGGCCTGACTCAAAAACCAGACGGCCCATGTCCCTTCAGGCAGCTACCCTATCCATACATGGGCACATTGGACCCAGGCTTCAGGTGGGTTCAAAGTGATCTGTCTGGGAAGGCTGGGCTTTTCTAAGGTCTCAAGGAGTGGTGATTTCTATTCTTAGGAGTCACTTGGATTCCATGGATTGACTCCAATGTCTTTCCCCAGAATTAAAACACACAAACTGATGCCCGATGAAGTGTGTTGCACAATGGCTACGAGAAGCTGATTTGGACACCAGACACAAGCCTGTGTCAGAGTAAAGTGGAAGAATATACTCACTTCTGGGGAGTCAAACCAAACACCAACATCAGCCCTAACGCACCTCCAAAGACGAACAAAAAAGCAAGTTAGAATTCCATGAATTCTCTTTTAAGAACTACGATCTGAAGAGGTTGCTGATTAGGATGAGTTCACCTGGAAGTATTTCAAAGTAACCCTGACCCAAGACCAGGTAACATACAAACAATTTTTTTGTATCCAGAATTGATTTTGAACAAATCACATCAAAGTGGCAGTTCTGCTGAGTGCTGAGTCTCTGTTCTTTGGCCACCCTCCATGGCTTTAGTGGTCACACCAGGCCACTCAAGCTGCTCAGGGCCAGGAGAGGTTGGTGCAAAGCTCAGGAGTTTAAGAGAGTGAACAAGTAAACAGAAGCAAATTACCTCTTTTGAAGGCTTGATCTTCTCGATCAAAGGGAATTGACTTCATATGAATGAGTACATAAATGAAAGAAGAAACACATTTCTAAATCCTTCACCATTATTGCACAAAAATGATTGTGTGCCAATACCACACTGGTGCCTTAGAGAACAGGGAAAGGGCCCGGTCTTTACACAGATTTTTATGTGACAAAGAAAAATAAAATGACTCTTGCATTTGGAAAACATGTGATTTCCCACAAGTGAAAAATTGTCCAATTTCATCTTGCTAAAGGTGTCTATCCATGCTGCCTTCCCTTGTTCCGAGTTTGTTTTTTTGAGGTTAGGGAAGACAGATTTTGGGATTTAATACTTTCTAGTTCCCTCTAGCAGCCATTCGAGAGGAATTATAGGGTCAGTTGCATTTGGGAAGGAATTTGAGAAAGGCAGAACAGTGATGCAAAGAGAAAAACAATCACTAGATGTAAAATGCAGAGACAAGTGAAATTAGTGATGCCAGTTGTTCTCAAAGGGAAAGAAGATAAAATACTTACAGGTAGCACTGAATCCCAGGGGCTGGAAATTTAAAAGGAAGGGGTCAGCTTTTCCAATATGAGGGATGACAGGAGTGGTTTGGTTCCCTTTTCTTACCCAATGTCAAATTTTCTCATTCTAATAGCCTAGAACTCACATGTATCAATGTGAAAATCTTCTTTTTGTAAGTGGTACAGTAACGTGCAGAGTTCATTAATTACTTACATAAGGTCACTGAGTAGAGACTCAGTGCTAGAGCCAGTACCATCCTCTAAATGTCCAAGACAGGCTGGGTGTGTAATCCCAGCACTTTGAGAGGCTGAAGTGAAAGGCTTGCTTGAGGCCAGGAGTTCCAGACCAGCCTGGGCAACATAGCAAGACCCCATATTTACAATAAAAAAAAAATTATCTGGGCATGGTGGTGTGGACCTGTAGTTTCAGCTACTTGGGAGGCTGAGGCAGGAGGATCACTTGAACCCAGGAGTTCAAGGCTGCAGTGAGCTGTGATCGCACCGCTGCACACCTGTCTGGATGACAAAGCAAGACCCTGTCTCAAAAAAAAAAAAAAGAAAGAAAAGAAAATGTCCAAAACATTGGGAAAATAATTTGAATCATCTACTTCGTATAGGTAAGTTTCTTGGATGTTGATACACACTCACATAAGCACACTCCAATTAGGATTGCCAGATAAAATACAAGACATTCAGGTACATTTGGATGTCAGATAAATAATGCATATTTTTAGTATACATATGTGCTAAATATTTCACTGGACATATTTATACCAAAAATTTATTATTTATCTGAAATGCAAATGTTTTTGTGCAAATTTATGGGGTCCATGTGGAATTCTGTTATATGTATATAATTTATAGTGATCAAGTCAGGGTAAGGAGGGTGTTTATTACCCAAGTACAGCTATACCCAAGTACAGCTATACCCAAGTATAGCTTGTTTAGCTATAGTCACGCTACTCCACAAGCCACTGGAGTAGAAACCGTGCTTGATTCTTTCCTCTGTTGCACCTAACGTGGGACAAGGCAGATGAAGCTTCTCGATAACTGATGGAAAATCGTTAGCTTTAAGGCACACTGAGAAGTTGACAAGGGGAAGACGGATGATATCATTTTTTTCTCAGGTTTCTTCCAAGTCTGAAAACAAATGAAGATGGAGAAGGAAGAATCTAGAAGGCTCAAAAAATGATTTGCACATAAATTCAAAGATAATATTTGTGTGTGACAGAAGAAACCACAACCAAATTGTGAATTAGGAAAATTATAAGAGCAGGTGATACACTGACCTGTACATTTGCTTCTATGGAAATTTTTGTCCTCATCCAAAGTCTCTGCAAATACTGTGAGATTTTCTGAGCTTTGGAGCTGGAAGGCCCTTAGACATCACCTGAGCTGAGCTGTCATCATACAGGGGAAAAAACCAAGACCTGGAGAGGAAGCCACTTGTATACGGTCCTATAGTGCAGCAGTCCCCAAACTTTTAGGCACCAGGGACCAGTCTCACGGAAAACAATTTTTCCACGGACTGGGGGTACGGGGCATGGTGGAGCTCAGGCCTTGATGCTAGTGATGGGGAGCAGCTGTAAATACAGATGAAGCTTCACTAGCTTACCCGCTGCTCACCTCTTACTGTGAGCCCCACCCTTTCCTGTTCCATGGAAGACAATTTTTCCACGGACTGGGGGAGGGGGGAGGAGGATGGCAGAACTCTGCAGCCCAGGGTTGGGGACCTTAGACATGGCAGGTTAGTGACAGCCTCCTGGTCATCTCAGTTTGCTGAACTGACCCGTTAGTTTCAGGGACAGAGTCTCATACCAGAGGGCAGGTTTTCAGCTCTGCTCATTTTAAAAAATAACATTTGTTATCTTTTTCTTTCTAAAAAAAAATGCATTTACTTTTAGTAGGAAATCTGAGAGATACAGAAGTGCATAAAAGGAGAAAATTTCAGTTACCCATCAACCAGAATAAAACTATTATGAATACTTGATGTATTTGCTACTGTGACTTTTCCTGTGCATGCTAAGCTATAAGGAAGCAGGGACCGAATTAATCTTATTCAACTCTCTAACCTCAGCAGATAGCCCAACATCCGGCACATAAAAGGCTTGCAATCCATGCTTGCTGAATAAATGCCTCCGTGGATATGCACAGACATAGACATATATGTTATATGTGCATATGTGTATGTTTGTGTGATTTTAAAATTGAAGTCATGCCATTATAGTTCTTAATTTTTCTCACTTATTATTGTATCATAAATATTTTCCCATGTCACCAAATATGTTTCTGTAATAATATTTTCAATAGCTGCATAATATTCTATTGTATGGTTAAACCACAGATTTTTTTTTAAACCCATCTCCAATCAATTGGATATTTAGGTGGTTTCCAGATTATTTTGAATTACAAATAGTACTATGATAACTATTTCGGGTCACAAATCACAGTGAGAATTAGTCTGTTGGGGAAACCAGGCTTTTACTTTCGCCGGCAGGAAAGTCCAATAGCCAGACAACTACCTAGGATTATGCTATCATCCCTCGATAGGTCATTTGACTCAGCTTCCCCTACGCGTCATAAGCCTTGGGTCAGAGCCGCTAGTCTCTCAGTTTTATTTCAGGTCCATCTTACGTAAAAAAGTCATCTCATGTGAAGTTGATAAAGATAATCTGAACCAAAGGGCATTTAGAGTTGATTTCATCAGTCTCACTCTTAGCCAAAGAACACTAAAAAATAAATAAGGTTTCCTCTTCTCCCAAAAACAAATTCAAAATATGTATTCTACTCAGAACGGGATTTTAAATTGAAGAAAAATAGAAGAGATGACCCAAATTCAAACCTTAGCATCCAATTTATTTCTTTTTTTTAATGAAATCTGTGTGTGTAAGTTCTCTACGGCAGCCATACTTGGTTGAACGTTTTTTAATGATGGTATGTTACACATCTGCTGACATTCAGCAACCTACGGGTTCAAGATGCCACTTTAATTTTACCTTTTGGCTGAAGCGAAGTGACCAAAGCAGGCTTTTCAATGGCCAGAGGCCTCGGTTCTCAGATGCAAAAGGGATCTTCACTGCATTGTTTGTGTTCTCCTCTGAGCACTGATGCAAGAGAAAGTGGCTAGAGAAGACACAGGCTGAGCATGTTCCTTCCTCAGCAGTGTACCCTGCTTTTCTCTTCCAAGTCCAAACTCAGCTTAGTTCCTGGGCTGGGGAAGGGACATCGGGTCCCAGATTGGCCTGCTACACCAGGCAGAGAGCACTGGTGACTGATCCGCTGCCTGATTTTGGCATATAGATCTTCCAGATGTGACCAGGGAATACCTGCTATTTCAGGACTCTTCATACCCACTGTGGTGTACATTCTGTCTTGGAGTCATGGCAGGACATGGAATGCCTCTCTCGTGTAACCTTCTAATAGGAATCCAACCAATGCAGAGTACTATGGTCATTGCCGTCCACACCTTATAAACTGCTAAAGATTCAAAGGTGACCAGGCACGGTGGCTCATGCCTGTAACCCCAACACTTTGGGAGGCCAAGGCGGGAGGATCGCTTGAGTCCAGGAGTTCGAGGCTGCAGTGAGCTATGATCACTCCAGCTTGGGTAACACAGTGACACCCTGTTTCAAAAGAAAAAGATTCAGAAGAAACTAGTACAATAGCACTGATTGTTCAGCAAGCGCCTCCGTTTCTTCAATTAAAAAATAGAGAGGTCGGATAAGGAGAACAAACATTTTCCATCTTATGAGCTAGTTCTAACTGACTAGTGATAACCACCTAGAGTACCGTCTGAAGACTATAAGACCTTATTCAGGACACAGAGGGATAAAGGTCTTAGAATCACGGAGTGATAGGGCCAGAAGGAAAATCTAGCCCACCCAAATGCCAAGCCTGTGAGCCTCTGAGAGGAGGCCTTGCTCTGATTCGTCTTGTACCCTCAGTGGCTGACACAGTGCTTGGCACATAATGAATACATGATCACAATGAGACACAATGACTACACTGAACACATAATTGAATGAATTAACTTCCTGAAAGTCTGACCACAGGGCTTACTTCTCTTTATTTAAATTGTCACCATTGGATACAAACAAGGAAATCCTCTCCAAATAGAGGAACATGTTGCCAGCCCTTCAAAGAGCTCAGAATGAATCCTAACATGACAGACACCCCACCAGGGCTGCTGGAGTCACAGGACAGGAAGAACAGTGGAGATGCTGTCTCTCCTCCACCTCCGTCTCTGCTAGGGAGATACTGTGTGTGGTCCATAGGTAAGAGCGCCAGAAATAGTCGATACGTGGGTAACTGAACTGTGACCTTTCCTTTTGCCCAAATTCTTTTCTAAGAGGCCTGATGAGTCAAAATCTACCTACGATAAAATCTCACTAAACAGTTTTTGTTAACTTGACATAAGTGGTTTATTTCCCAACCTGGTTCTAGTACAGCATCACATGAGAGGTAGAAGACCCCCTTATCTTAACTCTAGCATCCTAGCAGATCCCTATCTTAAGCCAAGCATTCCTTTCCACTGATTTCTGGTCTTCAGACAAAGCTTAACTCTTCCAACCAATTGTCAACTAAAGAATCCCTGAAACCCACCTATGACTTGTTCCCACTTCGAGATGTCCCACCTTTTCGGGCAGAACCAAAGTACACTTTCATGTATTGATTTATGATTTTACCTGTAATTACTGTCCCCACGAATGCATAAAACCACCGCCTCGGGTGCATTTCCTCAAGACCTCTTGAGAACTTGAACCCCGGGCCATGGTCACACACATTTGGCTGAGAATAAACCTCTTTAAATTATTTTAGAGTTTGGATTTTTTCCAACCACAATAGAAAAGAATGGAAATTTTAAGTGCTAGAGTGAAGCAAGTGATAGGAAAATAAATCAGACCCCCCGATCTAGCATTTGTGATACCGCCAGGGTAATTTGATCATGAAAAAGACTAGATCAACCCGTCAATAGGAGATCCAGGAAAAAATCCTGGCTTTGAAGAACAAATACACAGATTTGACTCCCAGCTCTGCCAGTGGCTATTCGCAAAATGTACAAATATATTTTTTCTCTTTTTTTCCTTTTTTAATAAAAACATAAGATTGTCTAAAGCAATGATTATAACACTGTATTACTGGGTTTATAGCATATCTAGATGTATAATACGTGTCAATGGTGGCCCAAGAGTGGTGAAGGGGAGTGTATGAGAGCAATGTTGTAACATTTTACCTGAATTCAGCCAGTATTAACCTGAAGTAGATTGTGCTGAGTTAAGATGTATACAGTAATCCCTGCAGCAACCACTGAGGAAGCAACTAAAAACCAAAACAGAACACTAAAAAAAAAAATCAAGAAAGGAATCAAGATGGGACATTAAAAAGTATTTGTTTCATATATAAGGCAAAAAAGGAGGTGCTAAAGATCAACTATTAAATGAGTTAATATGTGTAAAGCTCTCAGAATGGTGCTGGCTGCACGAGTGTCCTTGTCATCTTTGTTCTGTTGTTGTTCAACTCTGGGAAACAAAAGAGCTTACCTAGGAAGCTTTGAAGACGACCGATCACCAGGTATGGAAAGTCCGGGAGAGCAGCATCTAAAAACCAGCGCAGCCACACAAGCAGGAAGCACTCTGACAACCTCAGAATTCTGAAGAGAATGTAACAGTTGCTGGGGGAGGGAATGGAGATGACATTGATCTAGAATAAACCCTGAGATGGATGGACCCAAAAGATGCCTTGGAGTTTTAGCCCAGAGAGAAGACTTGCGTGAAGCAAAGCTGTCGGATTCAGAAAGGGTTTTTCTAAAGTTGTGGGAGGGTTAACAGGAATCAACTGAGGTTAAGCCTAATGGTTTCAAATGAATGAATGACAAAGAAAAAGCAGAACTCCAACCGCACTTGCTTTGCTTCTGCTTTCCGAAGGAAGAGACATTTATGAGCTTGAGTCTATGCCAAAAACTTTCCCTACCGATTCGTTGAATCTCAAACCCAGGAAGACAGAAACTAACATCCCCCACTAATCAGATGAAGAAACCGGAGTCAATCAAAGGAGAGGCACTTCCCTGGGGACAAACGGCAGTAACTGGCAAATCAAGATTCAAGTCCTATCTTTTTTTCTTGTATCACACCGATACCATGTCAGCCAAATAAAAAGATCTTTGGTCCAAAACTGGAAATAGAGAGAGAGAGAGAAAGAGAGAGAGCGCGCTCTGAGGCTGAGCAAAATGCGTGGAGAGCAGATGAGGGAATGCCCATTTGCCCATGTGAGCACAGGCTCCCGACTCAGGTGAAGTCTTCCCCACACTTGGAGAGAACCATGTGCTAGTTGCCTAGGGCTACCGTATCCAAGGACCACAAACAGTAGCTTAAGACAACAGAAATTTATTCTCTCACAGGTCTCGAAGCTGGAAGTCCAAAATGAAGGTGTTGGCAATGCCACGCTCTCCTTGAAGGCTCTAGAAAGGTCCCTTCCTAGCCTCCCTCCTAGCTTCTGGTGCTTCCTGGCAGTCCTTGGCATTCCTTGGCTTATGGAAGCATAATTCTAATCAATGTCTGCCTCTGTTGTCACAAGACATTTATTCCCCTATGTCTGTTTCTGTGCTCAAATTTTCCTCTTCTTCTAAGGACACGAGGCATTGGGTTAGGACCCACCCTAATCCAGCATGAGCTCAATTTGGTCATATCTGCAAAGATCCTATTTCCAAATGAGGTCACACTCCCAGGTACCTGGGGTTAGGACTTCAACATATCTTTTAAGGAGACACAATTCAACTCATATCAGCTGGCAAATAAAACCACAGTGGCACTGCAGGAGGAGCCCCGAGGTTGGAAAAGAGATGGGTAGCTCTCGAATTTGCTCTCCTGAGCCCACAGGAAGTAGATCGACTTTCATAGACCCCTTCCCATTGGTGTGACCTTGACCTTCTTTCAACTGTGTTGTCAGTGGAGTCGACTACTGTGCCTCAGAAGCAAGAAACAGGCTCTACACTGTCTCTTTCTTCCCTGGTGCACCCCATGGATGGGTACCAATGGCCAGGACACCGTGTTGGCCCATTCCTCCCATGCAGGAGATGCGTGGAGGCAGCCCCCCGTCCTGGGAAGAGACCTACTATTTCCCAACTTCTTTGTCTGGAGCTGGTGGAATGAGTTCAATTTTGAATGGGAGAGGAAACCCGACTACATTTCCCAATCAGTCTTTATAGAGAGACGATGGTCCATCAGGAATAAACTTCTACTTTTATCAACACTTGGCTTTTCTCGTCTCTGATAAGCACAAAGGGAAGAGAGTGCCAGGGCCCTCTGGAACTGCTCCTGCAGCTGGAGTGGGGTTGAGACTCTACTCCAACACCAAGAGAAGGATGGTGAAGCAAATTAGAAATATTTTACCCTAAAGCATATTTCTTTGATATATTTTGAGATGTCTGTCATGAGTCTCACAGGTAGGAGTAACACTGCAGAGCTGTCTTTTGTGGGGAGAGGAATTATATCTTCAGCAAATCTGCATTAAGGCAGCCACATCTGTCCTTACCTGACCTAGCGAAGATTAGCTGAGAGGCTGACACCTTCAAAGGTCTAAAGAGAAACATTCACCGTGGACTCTCTCTGAGGGCTGCGACCCTCAGGGTCCATTTACATAACAAAATCACCTTCTCTGGCTACTCCAGCCTCTTCCTCTCCCTCCCCAACCTTGTTTCCCTGCTTTCAAGCCCTCATTTTTTAAAAACCTCATTTCCTCATTGAAGAATTGACTCTTCGTCCTGAGGGTGGTTCCCTTGGATGTATGTTAAACCAAAAATTTCTATCTTCTTCCTCTTATTCATCAATCTTCTTCCTGTCACTGCACTCCAGCCTGGACAACACAGCAAGACTCTGTCTCTTAAAAAAGAAAGAAAGAAAGATGACATCCAGACCTGAAGGGGTGACCCTGGACTATTGAGGTACATATGGTGAGAAGGGACTTTATGTGTTCCCATTTGGGGACAGGGCTCAAATGTCAGAGTTGTCAGAGTTAAACACGGAGCTGAGCAGCAGCAGGGTTGGACTGTGGCATTATTTTTTTTTCCTCCCAGATCCATTCCCCCTTTTTCTCCACTCTGGTCTGCATCATGGGAAATGTATTTATTTCCCAAGCTGAATTCAGGTCGTTTTCATGAATGAGAGGCATTGGCAGAAAACAGGAGAGTACGAAATCGCCCTTCACACAAGTCAATAACAGGGTGAGAACTGTGGTAAGGGCCTAGCTGAAAATAATGACAATAATTAGTCACTGTCCCCCTCTTTGCTTCTCTATAATTGCCACTCCGGAGCCATGCAGCTGGTGTTCGTAACGATTCTTAACTTCTCCCCATAGCCAGTGTCCATAAAGATTCTTAGCTTTCTCCATAGATAATATCACCTTTTTGAAACCTATGGGTAGTTTCTGAGATATCTTCCAGGTCCTACATTCCAGTGGCACGGCTGACCGACCCAGACCAGCAGCCCACACCTACGGACTGACTCAACTGGTCTTGTGACCCCCATCCAAGAACCTGGTCAGCAAAGAAGACCATTACTACAACCCTATGGTTCTGTCCCGCACCTAGGTAATTAGCAGGTTCCATTGCCTACGCCAAAATGCCTTTAAAAACTCTGTCTCCCAAATTCTCAGGGAGACAGATTTGAGAAATTTCCCATCTCCCCGCTTGGTGCTATGCAGAATAAAGATTTTCTCCGCTGTAAAACCTGCTGACTCAGCGTATTGGCTGCTTCTTGGGTAGCTGGCAAAAGAACTTGGTTGGGTGGCCTCGTGGTGGGGGGTGTGGGCATCTCCAGCAGCAGCGACTTCTCCTCCAGCCCCTCCCTCTGCTCCAGCTTCTGCCAGGTAGGCCTGCTGCAGCCCCAGCTCTGGCTTCCTCTATGGCTCTAGTTCCGGGACACAGAGACGCTGCTGCTTGGACTCCTCAGCCCTGGGGACAGCAGCACCTGCTGGTGCCATTGCCCTGGGCTGCCTCACCATCCCATGTTAACTTCTCTAGCTCTCCCAGCACCTGGCCAATCAGTTCCCTGTTTTAAATCCCCTCTGTTTAAAATCCCTAGAGATACTTCTTTTACTTGATTGGCTGATAAGGCGAGCAAGTGGGAAAACCAGCAGGTGTGAGTATAAATTAGAACATCTTTGGCTGGTGGGAGTGTAAACAGTCAAGAAAACGCTATGGTGGGCAATATCTACACTGCTATTAGAATTACAAAAGTCCCAGCAATTCCACTTCCAGAAATTACTCCTATAGATATACTTGAACATATTTAAATAATGCTTGTAATGTTTGTATAAGATTATTCATTGCAGCATTGTTTGTAGAAGCAAAAGTTTGGAAACTACCTAAAAGTCCACTAATGACTGATAGATTAAACAGATTATGATACATTCATAAAGTAAACTAATACACAGTCACTCAAAAGAATGAGGAAGTTCATTATGCACAGATAAGGATAAATCTCTAAGGAATTAAAAAAATCAAGATACACAACAATGCATACAATGCCAACATAAAAGGAATGAGTATACAAATTACATTTACTTATATTCACAATGATTATCTGCAGCAAGAAACTAATAATATTGGTCACTTCTGAAACTAATAATATAGGAAGGTGGGAAAAGGAGATAAAAGGGAAATCTTTCACTGTTTACTCTTTAGTATTTTTAGAATTTGGCAATATGTGAGGGATTACATATTTCAAATATAAATAAACAATATTTAAATTTTTTAAAAATGCAGCTCTATGCTGTTTCCAAGAGACACAACTAAAACACACACACACACACACACACACATGCAGGCAGAGGTTGGAAATAAGTGGATGGAAAATATATACTAAGATTTCCGGGTCTGTCATGTGACTCTCCGGCCCACTATGGCGGAAGCAGAGGAGCAGGTAAAGGCCGCAACTGCTAGTTTAGGGCGCAAGGGAAGGGGGAGGCCAGGGCGAGGTGTTCGGGGGCGCGGAGTGGACCGTGTGGAGGTGCGGCGCTGCTGGGGGGCCAGGTGGGGCGGCGAAAGTTCCTTTGTGGGAGCAGAGAGCAGAGGCAGGATGCCGGCCCCTGGGAGGGGGCCTGGGGGAATCGCACCGACCCACCCCCGCGATCAGAGGCGGCCTCTCCTTGGGTCTAGTCCCTGTGGCCTGTGCCCGGTGACAATTTGACATGAAAGCAGGCCAGGTTACCGCCTGTGGAGGCGGAGGAGATGACTTGAGGCCAGGTGACTGAAATTTAAGTTGCTTTCCACTCAAAGTAGGACAGTGAGAAGTAGAGGAGAGCACATGAGTTTACTTTTGTATCTGTTGGTTTTAGGTACCGAATTGAAGTGCTGTTGAGAGTTCCGGAGCAAAAACGCCTAGGCTCCAAGTGCTGGTTCCCTTTCTTACTAAATGTATCACTTTGGGCCACTTATTTAAATTTCTAGTGTAAGATGGGGATAATAATAGTACTGTCCTCAGAGGGCCGGTTTAAGGTGGAAAGAGTTAATACCTAAGGTTACAGTGCTTAGAACTGTTGGGCTCAGTAAAAGTTAAATGAGTATTTGTTGCTGGCAGGACATCAGATGGCAATATCCGGTCAACAACTGGCAACATGGCACTGTAGTTTAGGGTAGAAATTAGAGATGGGAATATGAATCATTTTCATTTAGCGATAATGGTAGCCCCGCATTATATGAAATGACAAAGTAAAATCCAAACAGCAGAAAAGAGAAGTGGATCAAGGCTAGGACTTCGGGGAGATAATTTAAGTTTCCGTTTCCGATGTCATTTCAGTTTGATATTGTTTTTACTCATGAATTAACAAGGCTGTCAGTTGTGGTGATTGACTTTAAAAAGTAATGGAGACATTTACCTAGTTCAATAATTTAATTTTTAGCATTTGCTACATACTTTATGTTCATTTCATAATGAAAGCTTGCCGCGTATTCATTTTACATATGCCAATAATTAAGAAATTCGACTAGGTAGGAAATTGGTTTGGTTGGTCTTTGTGGTAATGAGAATCTCTTACCTAATACTTGAACCTGCATTTTCTGCTCTGGGCAGTTCAGAAGAAAGCGCTTGTTAAGAACATACCATTTCCTGACTGTCATTGCTTGGCTTGATTAGTGGTGACGTTGTTTTTCACATTGTTCATCTTCATTTCATGTTGAAATATAATTGTGTCACGGTTTGATTTAAAAGCAAAAAACTAAGTTCCTTATGTTTTCAGACATAGTATAATAGAAATGGAAAAAGTTGCTCTTAGTATTTACCATTGTTTTGTTCAGAAGAAGAGTTTGGCAAAGTCGTCTGATGTAAAAAGACACATAGGGATGTAATAAGAATGTTTCACATTTGTATATCACTTTCCAGTTTAAAAAACTCTTTCACAGTGTATTTAGTCCTCCCAAAAGAATTTTGTTAGGTAAATGTTCTGATATATAAGTCAGGCAAACACCTCCGATGTTCCAAACCTTCCGACTGCTCCTCATTTCACTCTGAGGAAAAGCCAAAGCCTTTCAATAGCCTAGTTGCCCTGCAGGCTCTCATCCCAGCCATCTCTTGCCTCTTTTCTCTTACCTCATTTTCCACTACTCTCCTTCTCCCCTTCTGTCACTGTGTCAGCTTTCTTACTGTCCTTTCAATGAGCCAGGCATGTTCCTACCTCAGGGCCTTTGCTCATGCTGTTTCCTTGTATGAATCCCGATATTTACAGAGCTTTCCTCCTCATTTCCTGCATGTCTTTGTCCAGGTGTTCTGTTTGAGTGAAACCTTCCTGACCATGCTTTGAATCCTCCTTTCTGCCATTATTTTTCCCGTATAATGCTCATCACCATTTGGCATACTGTGTTTCAAAATTCTGTAGTGTTTTCCTGTATATTCTGCATATTTCCATGTACTCTCACTGTTAGAATGTAAGCTCCATCATAACAAGGATTTGTTCACTGCTGTATAGCTCAACACCTAGGATATTGCTTGGTACTTAATAAATATGTATTAAATGATTGAATTTTACAGATAAACAAATTGAAATTCAGATAACTTGAATAACTTGTTCAGACTTTGTATCTATTGTAAATCTCCAGTCTTCTGTCTCCAAAGCTCATGGTTTCTCACTAGAATACCTTGCCCTTTAAAATATTAAGAACCTAACTCTAAATCATTTAGATCATAAAAAGTGATCTAAAAAAATAAAAATAAATAAAAGATATACTATGAAAAGCTAAATATAAAACAGAAGAGTACTAGAGAAGACATTTTACTCAGACAAAATAAAAAGTAAAGCAAAAGCACTAACAGGGAGAAAGAATGATGTTATATAAAATTTAATGGTGAAAAAAACTACTGATCATAAATATGTATATATGTAACAACATAGTCTCGAATATATAAAGGAAAAACTAAAATAATCACAGGGAAGAAATGGATTGTGCCAGTAAAGAATTAGTAAGGGCAGAAGATTGAACAATAAAATTAGTAAGTCTAATCTGGTGTTTATAAAATCTTTCACCAGCAAATGGAGCCCATACATCCTTTTCAGGCATACATATAAAACACAAAAACTGACCAAGGACCGTAGAAGACAGAAAAAAATCTCAACACATTTCAAAGAATCCATGCCAGACAGACCATGTTCTCCGACCACATGTTGATTAGGAATCAGCAATAAAAAGATCATTTTATCATGTTTGAAAATTCAAAAATATATTTCTAAGAAATTTATGAACCTAAGTAGAAATCACCATGGCAACAATTAAGTTTTTGGAATTTGATGGCAATGGAAGTGCTAAATATCAAAATTTATGGAAAGAATATTTAGTGGGACATTTGTAACTGTGAGTGGATCTATTTTACAAAAAAACAGAAAGATTAAAAATAGGTTAATAAACCATTCCTCTCACAAAGCTAATACATTTACAGAACACGGAAGAAAGGATTCTGGGTTAGGATGTTCAAACACATGCATCTAATTTCTCTCCCTCCAGGGACTCCACTAACACTATAGTAAAAGGAATTCTTAAAAGGACAGAAAGGCACAAACACAGGGAGGAGAGAGAAGGAGACAACAGCAATAAAATGTGGAAGATGGAATGCAGATGGATGAATGGTAACTGACTCCGCAGACCTGAGACAAGCAAATCCTAAACCAACACGGGAAGAACTGTGAGCAAACCTGTTTTATTAATACACGGCAGCAGCTCTGTAGAGCTCAGACACTGGCAGTATCAGGTCCTCTTCTTTTTCCTTTTTTTTTTTTTTTTGTAAGGAGCTCTTCCTACTCGCCAGAGGTCACTTATCGCTAGAGTTTTGCACTCCACACTGCAGAGAAGCACCCTCTTCCACCATGGCAGATGACCAGAGAGTCCTCTGGTCTGGGGGCTGCTAGACACAGTTAAGGATATGGGTATCCGCTGCAAAGAGGGAGATTAAGTGTCATATGTAACTTGGTTAAGACGGGAGACCCTAAGACTTTTCTCCAGGGAATCTGGTAGCCGCCCAAGAGGAAAGCTCTAAAGAGATTAACATCAGTGGTTTCTCCAAAAAAGAAAATAGCCCACCCAGACCACTCTTCAGTGAAGACAAATGTTGGCCAGCCTCCCCCATTCTCCAATGCTTCCAACTACCTTCCTAATCTGCTACTTTTAACTATGAGAAGCTGCCTAGCCATGGCTCACTTTCTCCAGAAGAAGCTCTTATAAATTCCCAAGGAATCTGAAGCCACAATATGACTTGGAGACTCTAGTCAGTGTCTCTTCTCTGGCCTTGTTCTTTCTTTGCATAGCTCTGATTGGGCTGGCTACCCAATATTTCAAAATTGACTTTCAAATCATACTAAATAGATATACATGTATAGGTCGTCCAACTGTCATGGAACTGGGTAGTGTGTCTCTGGGAAAAGGGCAGATAGAAGGAGGTCAATGCACACCCTGAGAATGTGCTAGCCAGTCTGCATTTGCTGTCCCACTTGGATCCCTTCCCCTCCCTTCCCTTCCCTGCTCTGAGCTCTGGAAGGCCGATTCCTACAGGCCACATCACCAGAGCACTCTTGCTCTCTGAGTTTGACTCCTTTGGGGTTTGAACAATGGGAAATATTTAATAATAGCAAAAAAAAAAAAAAATTGAAGGCAGAAGAAGAGAGATGTTGAGATTTTTAAGGTACCTACTCCCTCCCACTTTGGCACATTTCTGCCAGAGTCTACATCTGCCAAGACTATTATTCTTGTGGAGTGGCCCCACTTCCTAAGTTCCTGGTCTCCCCCAGGCTCCACTAACACTGCTCCCTACCTTTGCTCCCAGAAGTGGAATTGGATCAGCAGGAGGAAGTGGTGTTATGCAAAAAAAAAATGTTCTAGAGTAATTGATGATCTTTATGAAAAATACGATGAAATTGGTCCCTCTATCATACTACACCCAAAAATCAATTCCAGGTCAATTAAAACCCCAAATCAAGGTTGGGGGCTCTGTTAAACTTAATGAAGAAAATATAGAATAATATATTCATAATCTCTGGGGAGTAGGAAGATCTCCATAAAGAAAAAAAAAAGGGAACATAAAAAGAGGACAAACCATGAAAGTACATTTTATTATGTTAAAATATAAATCTTTTTTTCACCAAAGACACAGAAATGAAGTTAGAAGACAAGGCACAGTCTGGGAAAAGATATTTGTAAAACTCGAAACTAACAAAGGATTATGTCCAAAAGTTATAAATGATTTTTACAAATGAATTTTTTTTAAAAAATAAGACCAACATATACATAGAAAAGGAGGCAAAGTATAGAAAAAGGCAAATCACAGAAGAAAACTGAAAATAAGCATATGGAAAACATCGCAGCACTGACAATTAGGGAAATGCAAATTGAAACAATGGTGAGATACCACCTGACTGGTGAAAGGTGCTGATGTGATAACACCCCGGGTAGGTGAGGATGTGGAGAAATGGGACCTCGTGTGTGTGCTGGTAGGTGTGTATATTTGGCAGCAGCAGTAGACCCAGCAAGTCTATTATACTTCTAGATGTATGTGCTAGGAAAAAAAATCTTCCAGTCAGGCGCAGTGGCTCACACCTATAATCTTAGTACTTCAGGAGGCTGTGGTGAGAGGATCACTTAAGCCCAGGAGTTCGAGACTAGCCTGGGGAACATAGGGAGACCCTGTCTGAACAAAAAATAAAAAATTAGCTGGTACCTGTAGTCCCAGCTACTTGGGAGGCTGAGGCAGGGGGATTGCTTGAGACTAGGAGTTCTAGTTTACAAAGAGCTATGATTCTACCACTGTACTCTAGCCTGGGTGACAGAGTGAGATCCTGTCCCTAAAAAGAAAAAAAAAACTTTCACTTTTATACTAGGAGACAAATACTAGAATATCTATTACAGTGCTTTGTAAAAGGCAAGAAAAAAAAAAGAAACAGCATAAATATCAATCAAATGGATAGTGGGTAGGTAAATTATGATAGCTTCCTGAAATGGAATACTATCCAGCAGTAGAGTGAAAATGAAACAATATGGAGAAATATCCAAGAACAAAAAGTTAGATAAGAAAGCAAGTTACAGAAGGATGGTTACTGAATGACAACACGTCCAAAGGCTGTCTGGAAAGTAGCCAGCCATTGTTAACATAATTTTTCATGTTATATGACTGTACACCTTCCAGACAGCCATGATATATAAAGTTCACAAATGTACAGAACAATGCTATATTTTTAAAGGCTATATACACATACAGTAATAGTGTAAAAAAACATGCGTGAGATTGAAAAATACCAAATTTGGAGTCATGGGTACCTCTGCGGAGGAAGGGTAAGAGATAGGGAAGAAACAAGAGAGAAGGAAACAGATACGAAATAAGGGCTTCAGGACGTATCAAATGTGTTGCTAAGATTTTATGGCAAAGAAGAAAAGCTTTTGATAGAGCTGGGCAGTGGGTACATAAGTGTGAGATTGTTCTTTGTACTTTTCCGTATGTTTAAGATATATCATAATGAAAATGGTTATAGGATGATCTTAATGAGTATTCATAGACATTTAGCACAAAGGTGGCGGAAATAAGACTCCTGCTCTCAGCTGTATGAGCCAGATCCCACGTGAAGTACCGGCTGCATACTTAGACCACGCAGCTAAATGGGCATTTGGCCAGTAAGCAGTGGCTGGGACCTGTCAACAGAAACAAACTAGATCAGAAAAGAAATCGGGGAATGCACCTGGAATGTTTAGCCTTGAGCCAAAGACTTTTGAAATTTTACAAGCGGTGGGACATGCCAGCAGCTCGTGCAGTGCTATCCTGGAAAGTGGCAGCCCGCCAGCGAGCACTTTGTATTCCCCGAAGGGTGTAAGTTCAGATGAGACGCAAATGCTGTCCGGTTCTCAGCCTCAGCCTAGTTGCAGGGCACCTCTAGTGATAAACTTTCCTGTTCGCTGATGTACATGCTGATCTAAGATGCAGAGGCCTTTCTGGAAAAGCCCAGATCCCCCGGCTGCCCTCTGAGTCCTGAACCATGTCCCCTGACAGGACTGAACTTGGGCTGACTTCTCGGGGCTGGGAGATTAACACAGCCCCACAGCTAACTCGGTAGTCTGGGCTCTTCCAGACTCATCAGAGTCTTGGTCTCGGTCTGAACCCCGAGATGCTGTGTCTAAGTACCTAGATGCAGCAATCCATCTGCATTCAACGGAGTGGACCCACAAGTGGGCAAAGAGCTTCCCTCTAACATGAACAGTCAACAACAAGCTCCCAATCATTTCTATTCCATTAAACATTGCAAATTAGAGTCCAAGGAGGAAGCTAATTTCCAATCAAACAGAAGAACCGGGGGCCCAAAATCTGTTCTCCGGTTTTTGCCCAGATGGCCACGTAGGCGCACAAGCCAACTCACCCACTCAAAACATAACAGAGTGAAATGCGTAGAAATAAACAGGTGACTAGATCCTGTGTCATGCGCTCTTTTGCTTTTATTATAGTCATTCATTTTTAACACATTCAAGGGGCGTGATTTGAATGCTCCAATATTTTGTGGAAAGGATGCAGATGTCTAAAATGCGTTCACTTTTGACTTGGTCCTTTTGCCACCAATACTCAGGCAGCCCCGGAGCACACTAGAGCCTTCCCTTTGAGCCGATGTTATGCCCTGCCAAGTGACAGCAAGACAGCCACATTTCAGACCAATTTATTCTACTCGAATATAATGTGTCTCATTAATCTCTTCCATCTGTTGTTTATGTGCATGAACAATTCTAATGGGAAATATAAAGTCCTGACACAGGATTTACTACTTGGGCCTTTGTGTCCAGGTTTAATTTGTAAGGAGTTACTATTCCTGCAGATGGGACACAGATATCTAAGCACTGGCTTTGCCCCAGTTGCAAAGACATTTATGAGAATATCCCTGTGTGCCTGGGCAGCGTTCCCATGGCCAGCGCCACGCAGAGGCTCATGCGTCACCATACCTGGTATCATCAGAAGTCAAAGGCAGAATAGGATTTCCAAGGCAAGAACGGAGGGCTGCCAACTCTGTCATTCAGGAGCTTTTCCTCTTCCTACTGCCACTGCTTTTGGATCAATGCATCGCTCAGTGTACCCACCACCAGGCTCCGGACGGGACAGACAAAAGTCATTGTCAGTCAGTTTTACTACTTGGAAATGGCTCAGTTGAAAGTGCTCATGTAAGAAGATGCTGATGTTAAACTGGCCACTCTGAGGACTGGGGATCACTGACTAGCCAGTCTTCCAATTCCCACATCGCCAGGGATAATCAGCATCTTCAAGGGAAAATTAACACCTCGCGAAAAGCCAATCCAAAAAACCCCAGTATAATGAGATGAGGATAACTAAGTGTGCTTATTAGTTCAACAATCATTGGAATGCCCAATATGTGATGTGCTTTGTGACACGGGGCATCCAATGTAAATGAGACAGACACGATCTCTACTTGTCCAAATTATTCAGTGCAGTTATGGGCTAAGTTGAGTCCCCCAGAAATTGATATGTTGCAGTACTCACCCTCCGAACCTCAGAATGCACCCTGCTTGGAGACAAAGTCTTTACAGAGGTAATCGAGTTAAAATGAAATCATTGGAGTGGGTCCTAATCCAGTAAGACTGGTGTCCCTATAGAAAGGAAAAATTTGGAGGCACTATGTGAAGAATGATGTGAAGATGAAGGCAGAGATTGGGGTGATACTTCTATAAGCAAACGAATGCCACAGATGGCCAGAAACCATAGAAGCCAGGGGAGAGGTATGAAACATTCTCTCTCACAGCGCTTGGAAAAAACCAACCCTGCCAAACACCTTGATCTTGAACTTCTAGCTGCCGTAACTGCTAGGCAACGCATTTCTGTTGTTTAAGCCATCTAGTGTGTGGTACTTTGTTATAGCAGTCCTAGAAATCTCCATACAAATGCCTCCTATGAAATAATGTTACTTAAAAAGGGAAAATTCATGAAAAATTAGAACAAACTTTGTTTCTTTCTCTTCTACCATCTGAGGAATCCAGTTTCCAGTAAACATGGGGGCCTTCCATCTCTCCTAACAGTGGCAGTTCTACAAAATCCCAAGATACAGCTCTGGCCCTGCCATCTCTGAAGTGGAGGACCCTTGGGTCTCCAACTGATCTAGGGTCAGTTGAATAAAATACAATGAAGGAGAAAGAAGAACCTCTCCAAAATTTCTCTAGGAATGCCGGCATTATCCTGCTACTTCGTTGTCTCAAAAATTTCTGGGAAATGCTGACCGACTTCAAAGATACAACATTTCTAAATCAATATTTTTTTCACCTGGATTTTAATCCTATTTATGCTACTGTGAACTCTGTGACCTTGGGCAAGTCTTAGGCCAGTGCAGAGTCATGGGAGAAGAGGCTGTCAAAGAGGATGGTTTAGATTAAAGACATCTCTAGGGAACTCTTGGATATTGCACAGGAGGGAAAAGACCAATCTCGAAAGGCACCTGGAGTCCTGCAGTCGAGAAGATAGACAAACCCAGCATAATTTTGGCCTGGACAATAGTATTGTAATGTGATCACATTTTTCTTGAGGTTCATGAAGTCATTGAGTTTACCCACATATAAAAAGGTTCTTAGCTTCTCAACCATTCACAGAAAGGAGGGTCTCTTAATTTCTCTGTGAACCATTGTGCATGATTTGCCACGAATACAGCCATAAAAGAAGTAAATCATAAAAAACAAGCAGACATGTAAATCCCTGTTGAGTGCCATGGAAGATGCAGTTTGTTGTAGAACAGTGGTGCCCAGATGTGATCCTACCAAGACGCATTTAAAATTAGGTAATGTGTGGGGTACATGCTGTTTTCAGTGTCGTCTTATTCAGAGGTATAGCATTTTGTGTCTATGTGGACTCAGATTCATTGGGCATCGACTTTGGCTTCTAGTTCACAAACCCCACATGCTCTGGAATAGATGTGTGTCTATTAGTGACACCTTTTGACAAGGCAATGTCGCCTTAATGCTTTAGATTTAGAACATTTCCATTCCATTGACCTAGTCCTGACACTGTCCTACATTCTATGATGAGAAATTGAAGGGGTGGAGGCTAACTGTTCCTTCTCAGGAAGGCTCTGAGGATTGGGGGGACTTTCTTTGTATGTGCCAAAAAAATAAGAAGTTCTTATTGTTTTTTAAAAATACTTAAGTGTGTAGAAATGTATAAAAGTAAAAAATAAAAGTTCTCTATTTTCAGCAGCCAGCCCCAAAGCAGATAATCCAGATCCCCAACGTAGACACTGTTAAGAGATTAGAGTATATTTTTATTTTCTAAACATATATAGGAACCCCCCCACACACACACACACCAAAAAATGTAATCATATGAAACATAGTATGGTCATCTTGCTGTTTTCAATCAAACTCTATCTTGGTCAACTTTCTGTGTCAGTGCTTACAAATTCCCCTTATTATGTTTTTTGAATAGCTGCATAGTTATCCCATTCTATATCTGAAACATATTTATTTAATCCATCTTTTATTAATAGACATTTAAGTCATTTTGAGGTTTTTTTTTCTTGCTATTACAAAGAATGCTGCAAGAAGTATCTTTAGTACAGATATTATTGGACATTTGTAAGATTTATTTCTATAAACTCCCTGAAGTCAAATTGCTGGATCGAAGGTGTCTTGGTCCATTTGTGCTGCTATAACAAAATACCTGAGATTAAGTGCTATGGTTTGAATTCTTGTCCCCTACAAAACTCACGTTGAAATTTAATTACCGATGTAATTGTAGAGCCACTAAAGGTGATTAGACTGTGTGGGCTCCATCCTCATGGGTGTGTTTAATAATGCCTAATAAAAGGGCTTTCTGGAGTGGTCATGTGCTCTCTCTCTCTCTCTCTCTCTCTCCCTCCCTCTCTCTCTCTCTCTTCCTACTTCTACTTTTCGGCCATGTGAGGATACAATGTTCAGGGCACCATCTTGGAAGCAGAGATCAAGCCTTCACCAGACACCAAATCTGCTGGCACCTGTATCTTGAACTTCCCAGACTTCAGAACTGTGAAAAATAAATTTCTATTGTTTATAATTTGCCCAGAATGTGGTATTCTGTTATAGCCACACAAAATAGACTATGATACTGGATAATTTACAAATAGTAGGCAGATTTGGTGTCTGGTGAGGGCTGCTCCCTGCTACCAAGATGGCGCCTTCCTGTGGTGCCCTCACAGGGCAGTGAATGAGGGTGAACGCTGCGTCATCACACGGCAGAAGAAATAGAAGGGACAGGCAACTCTCTGAAGCCTCTTTTATAAGGGCACTAATTCCATTCATGAAGGTGGAGCCGTGATAGCCTAATCTTTGAAAGGCCTCACCTCTTAGTGCTATTGAATTGGGTCTTAGATTCCACCATGAATTTTGGAGGGGAACAAACATTCAAACTATAGCAAAAGGGTAGGTGTCTATTTTTTTTTATTTTGATGCATACTTCCAAGAGGCTGTAACAATTGATACTCTCAAAGAAGTGGCTTTTGCAGGTACAGAGAGTGTCATTGTTGCATTTAATACGTGTCCCAATCTTGCCTGCTTGGCTTAGCGGTAAAATCCTGTTCCAGTCATCACGGAAAGAACTCTCTGGTGCTCTTGGCCATTGGAAACTCAGCAAGTTTAGTCAGCTCTGCCAGTTTATATATGGACAAGGTGGTCTTCAGCACGTATGGGGGAGGTGGCGTTTCAGAATAACAGAAGGTTGGCACAACAGGGTCCTTGGGGAGATGATTTAATTGATCTCCTCCTTTGACAGATGAGCAAATGGAGCTGTGGGCGGAAGCTGTCTCTGGGTGCGCGTCACCCTGTCCCATCCTCCTGAGATGTGGGTGTACATCAGTCATTCAGAACTTCTGGGTCTTTCCAGTAAAACCTCAGGGAGCAAAGAGTGTTCTCAGAGGTGTAGCTGCCACTAGGCTATGAGAGATGTTCTCGAAATGTACAGCCTCCCAGAGTGGATGCACAGTACCTGCTCTGAGATGAACAAAACGATGACAGTATATTTGTTGAACAACATATTGAAGTAGAAAGCTTCCTCCCATGGCATGACTCACTCTTCAGCGTGTGATCTGTGGGGAGTATCCGTCTTCCATCCCAGTCTTCCTGCTTCCGCCCTTAAAGTTGGAACTTCTTTCCCTTCAGAAGTAAGAGAGAGATGCAGGGTGCCACGGTGCGCATTTGTAGTCCCAGCGACTCGGGGGGACGAGGCGAGAGGATCCCTTGAGCCCAGGGGTTCAGACCACCCTGGGTAACATAACGAGACCCTGTCTTAAAAAAAGGAAAAAAAAATTTTAGAAAGAAGAAGTAAGAGAGAGGAAACCTCACCCATTTTCCAACTCTCTCACTCCTCACCAAAGGAGGAAGCTGGGTATCTCTGAGTAGTCAAACTGGGAGGGAGGACTGGCCACACTCAGCCCCCTGTCTAGGAAGAGCTCTGCTTTCCCGGCAACTCCATGCCCTGGAGGGGCGGCCCGTGGCTGTCTAGCTCTGACTAGGGGTACGTGTGCATCTGGGGACAGATGAGTAACTTGATTCAGGCTCATTGTTCCATAGTCTAAACTGCGTTCTCAGTCTAGCTTATCAGTATGCTGATATTTTCATGTGACTCCTGTTTCTATTTCTTGATTAATGCAGAACTTGCAGGAAGAAGGGGTTTTATTCATTGGCTATATTTAATCCACCACATTCTCCCTTGAAGACTGCAGGCTTCGAAGCTCAGGAAATGAGAGATGGGTCCAGCTATTACCTGACAAGTATTGGTTTTCTATGTGCAGAAGCTGCTGGAACCACGAGACCCTCTTTCTCTCTGGCTTCAAGGAGCAGGGATCAGGTGGGATTGGATCTCTCTAGTATATCCAGTTAGGTGATGCCCTTTTACCCAGACTGATGGGATTAGGAGCTAGTGACAGCCTGGAACATCTACAGGCCTGTTAACAAGAGGGGCAGAGACACCAGCAAAAACAAACTGCAAATAAGAATTATGGGACCAGCTAGAGACTCTCTCTCTCTCTCTCTCTCTCTCTCTCTCTCTCTCTCTCTCTCTCTTTCTCTCTCTCACACACACACACACACACACACACACACACGTGTGGTGGGGGGCAGGAGAAAGAGAAAGAGAAATTAGAAAAGAAGAAAAAATGTAATCAAGCCATAGCTCTTGAATTGTTAGGAATGTTCCTGAAATATTGTTTGGGGGTGAATCAAAAAACAGACTGTAGACTAATGCGTTTACTTTAATTATATTTGAGTAAAAACAAACCAAAAAAAGAATCTATCTATATGTAAATGTGCATTTGCATCTGTTTGCATGAAGCAGGAAAAGCGTGGGAAGTATACAGCAGGTGTTAGCATTGGTAGCTCGAGGGGATGGAGTTGGAGAGGGTTTGCTTTTACTTTATATGTCTTTGAACCATTTCAGTAGTCCCAATAAGCATGCATTGCTTTTGTAGCAAAAAAAAAAAATCCTTAAAAGAGATTAGATGAAAATAAAAAGAAAATGTTAGTTTGAGATTCGTATGTTTATCTGTATTTGGGGGCAAAGAGAAAGAGAAAAGCAAAGTATAGAATAGTGTCTATCATATGATTTATGTCAACAAAAAATTCATTCACATATATGATAGTATATGCATTCAAATATTAATATATTTCTGTACTATATTAATAGAATAATAAATAGAATTAATAAATCAATAATTAATTAGAATTAATCAAATTTTCAATTAAATTATTGATTTTTAATTAAATCAATAAATTAGAATTAATAATAAATAATAAGTAGAATTGCACAAGTGTGTAATTCTTTCCTTTGTCAAAAAATTATATTTATGAATCATTTAGAATACAAGAAAAAATGCTTATGATGTCTTAAACAAAAACACAATATATCAAGCTGCTTATATGTCAAAATTTCTACAGCAAGGGAAACACGGGGGAAATGCACAGACAAAAGACTAGATGAGAAATGCCAAAATGTTAATAATGATGGTGAAATTATAGTTGGCATTTCTGAAATTAAAAACGTGTCCTGTGGGCACGGCTCTACCTCTGTGGCATCAGGGTTGGCACAGGTGTTGCCTGGCTGTGGATGGGAGCAAGTGTAGGACTACAGCATCCGTTTGGTATCCTTCTGAGGTCACAAACGACTCCCTGAGCCCTAGACTAGAACACATGCCATTGGACTGAATTTAAGTTAGGAATATTCCATATTAAACAGCTTCCTTTTATTAGAGTGATTCAGAAAGACAGACTTTGGAGTCAGGCTGCCTGGATTCACATTATAGTTCTGCAATCTACATGAGGCACAAGTTTCTTAACCTCTTAACCATGTTTCAGTGTTTTCCTTCTGTGAAATGGGAATAATAATAATTTATGCTTCATAGGATTATTATGAGGACTCAATGAGTTAAGAGATGTAAAAATCTCAGAATAATGTTTTTCCATAGCACTATATAAGTGTTTGCTGTTATTATTAATATTATTATCTTCACATTTTAAAAATGATGGCAATAATACTTGATTTGTCATCATTGCTTCAATAATTACTACAATTTATTAAACACATACTATATGACAGGCACTGTTAGGCACTTTGCTTACTTTAGATCAATTCTCCCTTAGAACTACCAGGTAAATATTATAAACCCCGTAATAGGGAAGTTGAAGTTCAAGGAGATTGTTTAGCTGGGGTCCAGGCCTAGTAGTTGGCAGAACTAGGATTCAAGCCTAAATCTGTCTGCTGCTGAAGTCCAAGCTGCGTCTACCGTTCACTGCTCTCTTGCATTACCCAGGGTATTCACGCGTAGGTACACCCGTGTTCAGACACAGAGATTCTCCTGGTCTTTACTATCCATGAACTGACCGGTAAAGAAGCCAGTTTTGGTGTCTGTGTTAGTTCATTTTGCACTGCTGTAAAGGAATCCCTGAGGCTGGGTAATTGGTAAAGGAAAGAGGTCTGTGTGGCTCACAGTTCTGTAGACTATACAAGAAGTGTCGTGTCAGCATCTGCTTCTGGTGAGGGCTTCCAGGAGCTTCCAATCAAGGCGGGAGGTGAAGGGGGAGCCGGTTTGTCACATGGTGAGAGAAGGAGCAAGAGAGGGAGCAGGAGGTGCCAGCCTCCTTCAAATAACCGACTCAGCCGTGAACTGATAAAGCGAGAACTCACTCCTTATCCCAGGGAGGGCACACCAAGCCATTCATGAAGGATCCACCCCCACGACACAAACACCTCCCACCAGGCCCGCATTCAACACTGGAGATCAAATTGCAACGTGAGATGTGGAGGGGCCAAACATCCAACCCACATCAGCGTCCTTGTTAACAGTTCCTCTCAATGAGCAGTGTTAGAGCCAAGTCCCCACCTGCCAGCTGTGCCCTTGAGCCACCAGCCAGGCTGTCCTTGTCTTTCACACGTGACTCACTGACACTTGTCTCAGAAGTGGAGGGAAGCTTCACTTTATTCCATTCTGAAAACTTGCAGGTAAACTAAATGTATCTAACGGACTCACTCTTTAAAATGTAATTTAAGTTCTTATTGGTTAAAAGAAAAAAGTCCAGAACACACAGGCAACAAAAGGAAAAATAGATAAGTTGGACCTGATCAAAATTAAGAATTTTGTGCCTCAAAGGATACTATCAAGAAAGTAAAAAGACAACCTACTGAATGAGAGAAAATATTGTAAATCATATGTCTGATAAGGTATAAATATCCAGAATATATAAAGAACTTCTAAAACTCAACAACAACGAAAAAACTCAATTCAGAAATGGGCAAAGGGCATTTCTCCAAAGAAATTGTACAAATTGCTAACAAGCACATGATAAAATGCTCAACACCATTAGTCATTAGGGAAATGCAAATCAAAATCACAATGAGTTGCTACCTCTTATCTTCCACAATGGCTATCAACAAACAAATATCACTCAGCAATTCCACTCCTAGGTATAAATACAAAAGAATTGAAAGCAGAGACTTGAGCAGATTATTTGTATACCAATGTATAACAGCATCCATTAAAATAGCTAAAAGGTAGAAACAACCCAAGTGTCCATCAACAGATGAATGGATAAACAAAACGTTGTATATACATGTGATAGAATATTATTCAACCATAAAAAGGAATTGAATTTTGATATGTTACAAAATGGATGGGTCTTGAAAACATTGTTATTAATAGTCACATAAGTTAAATATAGAAGGACAAATACTGTATGATTCCACTTGTTTAAAGCACCTAGGCAAATTCATAGGAACAGAAGTGGGATAGAGGTACCCAGAGGCTGCAGGGAGGAGGTAAAGGGGAAGTTATTATTTAATGAGTGGATTTTTTATTGAGGATGATTAAAAAGCTTGGAGTATAAATAGTGGCGACCATTATATAACATCATGAAGATATTTAAATTGTACTAATTGTGCATTTATGAATGATGGAAATAATAACTATTAATATTTATGTTATATATATTTAACCTCAATAAAAAAGAAGGAAATCCAGTAATACATCTTTTTCTAAAAATCTTTAAAATTTTTTTATTAAAAGAAATAAATGCTCATTTTAAAAATTAAAGCAATATAAAAGCATATTATGTAACATACATACACACACATACACACACACACAATCCTACTACCCAGAAGTAACTGTTATCTATGGTTTATTTTAGATTTTTAGATTTTTATGACTCTACAAGCATATTTTTTTCACTTGACCATGAACTGTAGCTATCTCCCAACAGCAGCACTTATCACATGCTGCCTCATTCTTTTTCATGGCTGCATAGTATTCCATTTGTGGATGTGCCATATTTCACACAAACAGAGATACGTTTTTCCTATATATATTTGCAGGTACTATATACAGTATTTATTTATTTGGAATGCCCAAATCCTCATCTATCAAGCCCTTCCCGGGTAAAGCCCTCATGACTGTGTCTTCCACAGAATGTCCCCTGGCCATTTCCAGATCCCATGGATACCCTACTCTTTGGAATTCTTAAACTTTCTAAATAATTTTCAATTATGGACTAACTTGCGCTATTATAGTGTTTCACATGTCTTTATCCCTCTCATCTTGGTAAACTTTTTGATGACGAATGGTATAAAGGGATAAACTTCCTTTAAATCTACTCTCTTCCTCTCCCAACCCAAAAAAGCTGCACATACTATGAAACTCAAAATAGATCATAGAATGTTAGTGCTAAAAGGAACTCGAATCTATGAAGGGGACTCCTTCCGTAGATGAGGAAACTGCTCTGTCATCAGCTACCAGGATGACTATTTATCTAAACTATGGACACTGCCAATAAGCACACTCACATTCCTAACACACCTACCAACCCACGTCCACTCCAAAATCAAACGCGCACTGTGTGCTATGACAGAATTAGACACATTCAGAACACTGAAGTAATCACTTATCAGCCAAAGTGAAAGACTAAATAGGAATCATGACTTGTGAGTGCTGTTCTATTGTAATATTTTGCCTGACACACACAAAGGAAGAGCAACAAGTTGTAACTAACCCTAATGTCTGCCAATAAACCATGGAAACTGGTTTCCTGGTTCTAACTGCAAAGCATTGTGTTAACATGTTAATTCCTATTAGTCACACTTATGGGAAAACTCAATGCACAGTTTTATACTTTTTCTACTAATCTGTCTCCTTCATAAAACATGAATAGAGCTAAACATTCAGCCCAGGGTAACGTTTCACCATTGTATAAGGAACAAAACAAAACAAAACAGTGCTGTCTAGGGGCAGAGAACAGGTACACAAAGACACCAGAAACTGGTCCAAATCTTTAGTTTCCTCCTCCACTCATGGAACTGGGAAAGTAGACTCCATGGCTTACCGTGACTTTGGGGTAAGTCAAACCTTGTGCTTTCTCCCTCGCATTTTATCCAACACACACAATAAGAAGGAATTGGACTTGGCTGGTCACCAGCAAATTTCCTGAGTCCTGTAGGCTGATGGACGGTCAGAAGTGCCCTCAGCAAGTGAGAGGGGACTTTGCAACTCTGAGTTTTGAATTCTGCTGTGATTAATCTCTTTAAAAATCTTCTTATCTACATACATTAGACTATAAGTTGACCATTGATCGTATGTTACTTATCTCTGCACCCCGGTTCTAGCAAAAAAACTTGGCATGTGGTAAGTGCCCAAAAGATATTTATTGAAAACTGATTTGAAAGTGAACAGAGCCGACAGCAGGCAAGCTACTAACAGTAACCATCCCTGTCAAAACAACACCTTCCTACTCTCCACCGATAATCATCACCCCTTTTCTCTTCTCTCACATCTCCTTTAGATGAACAGGTTGGTCCTGTCTACAGAACAACCCCTAGTTGACTCTCTTCCTGTTTGCAAAACTGACGTTTGTTTATAAATGATCTCAGATTACACTATGTTCTCCACTTTCCCAAAATACCATGCATCGAAATGCTCTGAATATAGATAGTAAAATGAGCACTGATGTTCCACCTAAAGGTCTTCCACAAGCTGCTGGAAGAATATTAATTCCGAGTTCTATTTGTTTTCACAGTCTAGGGGGAAGCCCAGCAACAGAGATCAGCCTGTCTTTAATCTCACTGACATTTCCTGTGTGGGGGAGGGGGAGGCTGGCTCTCCCTCTATAGACTTTTCTCATCCACCCATTGCCATTCAATTCAAGCTGCTATGAGCCAGCAGAAAGTCCCCAGGAATCCAAAACATGATGAGGAAGTCTTTTTCCCAACAAGGAGTGGCATTGGTATAACATCAATACAACAAAATCTTAAAACAGTTCCAAAATGATTTAGTGTATTTCTTCTTTCATAACAGTTCATTGTAATGACTATCAGAATATTTTGCCTATGTCAATTTCTGTTTTTCAGACTAAGTTTACCTATGGCCCAAATTTCATACATTTATTAAATTTGTAAAATTTCAAAAACTCCATCATGTATACTAGGGAAATAATAGTATCATCAGTTATTAAGGATCTGTTTATTTATAGACCACTGACTTAAAGACCACTGTGTTAATGCCTAGGTTTTTCTATTATATAAACACTCTAGGTATTAATAGTCTTATGTTCCAGTGAATGTCCAAAAATATGGAATAGCAGCTGAATTTATCATTTATTTTTTAGCATTTCCTGAAATTGATCTTACTATACATTGAAATTTTTATAAGGAAAATATGTTTAAGAAACAAATATCTATCACCCAACCTAGAGCCTGCTAATATTGGACTTTGAGAAAAATTGCTCATTTTTCTAGCAAATTTTGAAACCATTTCTTTTTTTTTCCTTTTGTTAGAGACAGGGTCTCGCTGTGTTGCCCAGGCTGGAGGGCAGTGGCACTATCATAGCTCACTGCAGTCTCAAGTGATCCTCCTACCACGGCCTCACAGTGCGTTGGGATTACAGGCGTGAGCCACCATGATCAGCCAGAAACCATTTCTTAAACCAATTTTTAGACAAGAAAAAAGATTTTCTGATTATACTTTGGGAGGCAGTAATCTTAGACAGGATAAGCCTTACAAGTACTTTATTGACCTAGCTTTTAAAACACACTCAGCATGAATCTTTCTCACTATCATGGTTCTTTTAAAGAACCTAATAATAGGTTTAATGCATTAAGAAACAATAAAGATTATAAAACTAGTCAATCAAAAAGTACAAATAGACCTTGCCAAATGGCAATGGTTGGCCTAGATTTTCAATGTACATAATTGATCTTCCAGAGAAGTAAACATGGTTCCAACCAGCTGTGGGTGGGGTGAGCCCTCTTGAGTGACTCCAGACCACACACCATCCTCACTGGAGGTATCTCACGTTACATGTTGCTTAGCACCATGGTGCCTTGTGGGTGGTGAAATACAAACCATCACCACTGAGGGGAAAAAAAAAAAAACACATTTCAGAATACCCAGGGTCAGCTTTTGCTGCACTTCCAATTATCCCTTCCTTACCTATGTCTGCCCAAGGGCAGGGAGAGGGTATGAAAAGTGAGGCACATGCCTTGGGAACAAAATTTGAAGATACCAAAAAATTCAGTTACCAAGACAAATCACATTTCAATGCACTATTTTAAAAAAATAAAATTTAATGCAAAAAATCCATGATGAATGAAATAACAAAATTTTAAATTGTAAACTGAAAATAAAATCGTAACTTGGCTTAGGGGACCCCAGGAAAACATGGTCCTCCAGATCCCTGAGTGTGGCCCCTCAACTGAATCCAAACTTCACAGAACAAATCCTTCAGGAGCTCAGTACAAATCAAAGGACTTTTATAAATTTTACGTAACATTGTTACCGACAGTTCGGCATTGTCCCTGAGGCCACATCAGAAGAGCAAGAATAAGTGGTTTGAGGAGAAGGAAAGAGAGATTTATTAATTTGCTGGCAAATTAGGAGGATAGAAATGCTTGTCTTAAAGTGCCATTGTCCTATCTATAAGCAGAAATACAGAGCTTTTAAAGGGAGAGTTTGCAGTGTCAGGCTATTGCTATTTAACTACAGTTGATGGCTTTGATCCATTCTGTCTCCTGGAAAGACAATCTCATGACCTCTGCCTGGACAATTCTGTTGAGCCATTTCCTGTGGTACAAAGAACAAAGGACGTTCCTCTGCCCGTCTGATTACTGGCCTCAGGGAGGGATGCAGGTTTTAATTCCCAAAAACAGTGGGAGGAGTTTCAAAGAGACAACTTGTAAAGCATTTTACCCTTTTTCAGGCCATTCCCTCTGT
>CAUYSK010115265.1:0-12451 GCA_963575035.1 Avahi laniger
GACAGTTAAAAATATATAGAAAAAAATTAGCTGGGCATGGTGGCGCATGCCTGTAGTCCCAGCTACTTGGGAGGCTGAGGCAGTAGGATTGCTTGAGCCCAGGAGTCTGAGGTTGCTGTGAGCTAGGCTGACGCCACGGCAGTCACTCTAGCCAGGGCAACAAAGTGAGACTCTGTCTCAAAAAAAAAAAAGAACTCACTGATTTTAGTATCCACTAAGGCTGAAACTTGCTATGTGAAAAACACTGTCCTGAAAAATCTTAATATGAGGCAGGGCAGAAAGTGGAAGGATTAATGGAAAAGCACAGAGGTAAAAGTACTTCCACAGTAAGGAAGAGGAAATCTTATATAATGATGCAAACTTAAGATGCCTCTGGGGACCAGACAGGAAATACAGTAAAGTGGAAATACAGGAGTGGTCTCCTCTCAGGTAATATAGAGAGGACATGCTTCACCTAAAGACAATCACATTCATTGAATAAGTAAATATATATATTGAAAGGATACTAAAAAATTGGCCACGTTAAATAAAATACTCTGCTGGCTGGATTTAACTCATGGGTAGCCAGTTTGGAAATGATTAATCACAGATGTTGATGGAAAACCACAAATTTAAAGAATTGCTAAAATTTTAAAGGTAGCTATAAAAAGAAATAGGATGTAAAATGACAAACCATTAGAGAAAAAAAGGAAGAAAACTCAATCCAATGAAAGACAGAAAAATATAAAAAGACCAGAAAGCATAGCAAACAAAAAACCATACAATTATACAGAATAAATCCGAACATATCAGTAATGTCAATAAATGAATGGATTAAACATAAAATATTTAAAACGTAAAATATAAATATTAAAAGACTGTGACTCATGGACTGCACAAAAAAATGAAAATGTAAAAAGCCAAATGCAATTTGTAAGAGACATAAAGTGACACTAATGCTGAAAAATAAAAAGACCAAAATAAAGCTATACTAATACCAAGCAAAACAAAAGTGTTAGTGGCAAACAAAATATAAATTGGGGTAAAAAGCATCAATGGGTTTGAAGAGGGATATTTCATACTAAGAAAAGATACAATTTTCCCGAGAAGAGTCAATAGTCATGACTGATCAACAAGAACCAAAGTCAAATTGTTTATGCTTTTTTTGGTTTATAGTTCCTTTTTTTTCCTTTTGAGGTAAAATTTATGTACAATGAAATGCATAAGTATCTGTAATCCACAGTTTTTACTTTATATATTTCTAGGCTAAGAGAAATAAGAAAAAAATACTAATAAGAAATCTAATGTTCACTGTAAGAAACTAGTATACTTACCCCAGAATGAACAGTAGGCACACACACACAAAATTAATACCACAGGGATTAGAATAATAGGGACAAGCTTTGATAATATGTATATATAATTATGTGCATGAACTTGGTACAAATAGAGATCATAACTTCTTTGCCAATTCATATGGAATAGTCTCTAAAAGTGCATACATACATGTCAGGCCACGGAGTAAATTATAAATTCCAAAAAGCAAAAATATAGATCACACACTTACCACATGCAATAAAATCAGAAATGAACTATAAAAGGATAGCCAAGAATAATCTACCTACCTGGCAATATAAAAGATATTTAAAATGACTCTTGGATTAAAGAGAAAACAACAAATTTGGGAGGAATGAAAGATACTGTGAGCAGCAAAGCCATAATGATAGAAAGCTAGAACAAGGGAATAAATCCATAGTGCAGAGGTGGCTGAAAGTAGCAGTAAAATCAGCTCAGAAAGAATGAACTGTTCAAAAAATGATGCTGAGATGACTGGTTAACCCTTTGAAGGGAATATTAAATCCATCTCTCACAATCACTAAGGCAAATTCCACATAGGTTAAAGAATAGCTTATATTTAGGCCCATGTAGAAATTTTCATTTAACAATTATGCATCTTCCACTATTCAACTACTGCAAAGGATTGCATCATTCCTGAGGGAGCTCCCCTAAGAGTGAGGTAAAGAGATTGAGAGATTGAAACAGTGAGAGAAAGAGTGTGCAAGCAGTTCCTTATTTCATCCAAGACACAAACTATGGCTACACTCCATGGTTTCTTTCTATTAGAATTAGAATTCAGAAGTGAGTTGGTTGTCACAGGGACATATATTTACACATTTATCTATTGTAAAATGAAGTCAGTATTTCCTGAAAATTTTAAATCTCATCCAATCAACTGGTTTGACAAAGTGGGCCAGTTTTAGCAATTAGGTAAAATGCTGAACATTTCCCCAAAATTGAAGGATCAAGCTCCCCTACCTCCATATATGATCATGTTCCTCATCACCCACCTTTCATGTGTATGTCCTTGTCTTGCCTTTAGCAAGAATCCTCTTAAGCCAGTTAAGCAAGAAGCCCCCTACCCTTCTTAGTAGCTTTCCATCTATTGACTTCCTCAGGCTACTTGTTGACTGTAAAACCCCAGCTGTCTCTTCAAAAGGGATTCCATTAAGGAAGCCCTTGGCTCCCAGGCAGGGATTGTATATGGAACTGACCTTTCCTACCTGGCTTTTTCTACTTCCTCTGTACCTCTCTGTTCACCCCTGCCAGGCCTTTCCCTTCTCACTCCAACCCCTTCATTCTCCATGATCACTAGAACTTTAGGCTCCCTGCCCCTATCTGGAATTCCCATCAGGGGTTCCAAGGAGACCCCCCAAGGCTCAGGGATTCCCCAGAACAACCACCGGAGGCTGAAAAGGAAAAAGGGCTAACTGGAAACAGGTTGAATATTTTATCCCCTCAGATGGGCTTTGGAAACACCTAGACTGTTGCTTGGAATTTCTAAAAGGTCCCTTGTCCAGAATTTAGTCCACAGCCTCCATAAAATTACATATCAGGGTAAATGAAAATTTTAAAAGTCTCCTTCATAAATATTGGTTAACAGCATTAGCCGTCAGGCTGGGCAGGTAATCTTAACTTGTTTCATCTGCTGAAAACACAATTCGGATTTTAAAAAGAGACAAGAACAAATCTTATGTAAGCTAGTGAGTTTTGTATTACCGTGTTTATGCCTGACTCACAGCTAAATTTTAGAATAAAAGCCATACAATCTCTATTTGTGTCTGCCTACGTTTGTGTATGTTACATATTTGTGATATCTGCCTACCTCTAGATCTGTGGTCCCCAACCCCCGGGCCATGGCTGGGTACTGGTCCATGGCCTGTTAGAAACCCGTCTGCACATCACCACCTGAGCTCTGCCTACCCGCACCCCGGCAACCCTGTCTGTGGAAAAATTGTGTCTTCCATGAAACTTGAGCTGGAGGTGAGCAAATGAATCTTCTTCTATATCTACAGCTGTTCTCCATTGCTCACATCACTGCCTGAGCATCTTCTATGAAACCGGTGTCTGGTGTCAGAAAGGCTGGGGCCCGCTGCTCTAAACGGCATTACCAAATTAATTTATAAAACCCCCTAAAGGAGCTCTGTTTATTTTGAGTTAGAGAGAAATTAGCACTTACATAAATTAAATATTCCTAAAATGCCCAGAAGTTTAGGAACTAACCCAAAATGTATTTCATGTTCATGTAATTTATGTAAATCTTTGGTAAATAAGACCAGTTTGGTACTGTTAGTCTAATAAAAACATGTATTTCTTCTAAGTTATCAGTATTAAGCATAATATGAGCATATGCTCTTATTCTACATGGGTTTATTAGCCAAATAAGCAAATATTGTATCTACTAGATGTCTATGATTATAAAAATTATAAATTCAACCTGAGAACAAACATATAAGTAAAAATGAATTGCATGATGGCCATTGTTTCATGTATATTCAGTATAGCAGTAAAACACCACCACATATTTAACTTTTTTAGGTTTCTTGCTTTTGTGATTTTTTTGATTCTTGCCTAACATGCATGGCTAGCTTTGCTTAATGTTTTATGAAATTTTCATGAACAAGCCCAGCTTAATTGTTAAGATTAAGTTGGTGTAAATGGAACAAAAGTTTTATGAATAGACTTTTCAAAAATAATTATGTTTTATAATGTCTGCCTAAAAATAGTTCCCACATTCTTTTTAGTAACTTGCAACTTTAAAGCTATGCCAAGTTCATTAATAGATACTCATTATATATCTAAATCATTTGTAAATAAGATAAATATTATAACATTAATTATTAAGCATAAGTTTACATACTTTGGCTTCTCATTTTTATATGGAACAGGAGGCTAATGACATCTAGGTCTGTTAATAAACATGTTCTTTTAGCCACATCGAAAAATTGGACTATAAGGAAGCATACACTAAAGACTCTAAGATGCTATAGTCATAAAATTTGCTAATCCACTACAAAGTGTCGTTATATGACAATTTGCAATCATTTGCATCCTAGTTTTTTCCGATAAAGGCTACTTATGATTAAAAATTATAGTCAACATATGTAAATGAAAATACTACAAATAATAAGGATAAGAGAAACAACTTAGATGTGTTTTTGCTAAGAGAAAATTTTGTCCTAACATAAAATGACTGGTTGTTTCAGAGTGAGGAGAGGGAAAGAGTAAGGTAAACCTGAATGAATACAGAAAGCTGCAGAAGGTCGTAGAAAAGGAACTTTACGTTGCATGGTCAAAACTGGCTAAGATTAGATGGATTCATTTTTAAGGGGGGAAAAAAAGAGACAGAGCACTTTATTTAGTATTAACAGTACTCAAATGCAAAATCAGAGTTTGGTTTTCTCTCTGTTAAAACAACAAAGTTTTCTTAGGCTACTTATTGGTTGTGCTTAATGGTAAACTTTATCATGTCCTTGATGAGTAAAGAGTCAAGTTTCCTCACTTTTAAAAGAGCTAAGGTGTTTTTTATTTGTTGTTTACAACTACATTATCTTCTATAGCTACTTTTGAATTCTTTCATTGTCACTCTGGTTAATAGTTAGCTAAGTGTTGTTTCATAGTGACTTAGGATCCTATCTAGCCAAGTGATTAAAATTTTTGACATTTTTAACAATCTGTGATATTATGCCTTCCCAAAATCAAATCCTAAATAAAATTTTGATCTCAACTGACTTTCGTATTTTCTAGATGGCCCCTGGTGAATCACAACGGGTTTGTTCTTTCACCTTGAAAAAGAGAGATGTTAAAAACAATTAGGTTTATTTGATAATGCTGAGTTGCATGGAAAGCATCGTCAAATAAGAAGATATGTTAACCTTTCCTAGGTTATATTTGGATGAGTAAATATTATTAAGTATTTCACAAGTTGTGTAAAGTTCCTAGAAATTTGTCAGTTCTGGTATAACGCTGTTAGCCATAATTCCATTTAAGATTTAAAATGTTCACGGAAATAACCAAATTTTCTTATCAATTGTGTTATTTTTATAATGAACTCTCATCAGATCTTTAACCATGACCATTTTAAATCTTTTGTTATTCACATATAGCATTTGTTTTACTCTGATTGTTCTCTGAAAGTGTTTGCAATCAGCTTCAGGCCAAAATGCTTCATCTTCAACAAAACGGGACTGTCTCTGAGATCCATGGAAAGGCCTATGCCAGGTCTCAGTACCGGCTTCTGGTAGCATTGCTTAAAATACTTTGAGGCCAAACCACTGGACTGAGTAAGGATTTCCAGAATGCTAGTGGAGAAGCTGACAGGTTCATGAAACTACTAATCCAAGATCAAGCAGAACAAGAATTACGCATGGGACTGAATGAACCAATAAAAAGTGACTGTGATTATTTTTATGGTTTTTGTTTAGAACATTGCTGATGCTTTAATGTTCTATTTACTGGATATAAAAACCCCTTTCTCTTTCCTCTCAAGTCATCTATAACTCATAACAATTTAGTAGATTATACTTTTATTAGCAGAAATGAAATATTTATTTTTTCTCCCTACTCTATCCCTCCATAATTCAGAAACTATTATTATTTTCATTTTCATGGCAATGTCATTATTTGCATCAATTCAGTAAGAATCTGTCTCCTTCTAAAAGGACATAATTGGAAACAAAGGTTTCCAATTATGGAGGTCTATCTGGAAAGTATCCAGCCATTGTTAATATAAGGAGCACTGCTGGTGTGACACTGATGTAACCTGGCAGCCAAGGAGAGTAGACTAATATGCATGCGTGAACAATGACGCCTTCACTGTACTAGTCAGTGAGGCGCAGGACGCCGTTTGGTGAGCATGTGTACTGTGTGGCCGACACATTCAAAATGACTGAGCGAGTAAAGCAACGAATCTGCATCAAATTTTGTGTTAAGCTTGAACGTTCCTCTGTGGAAACTACTCAGATGATTCAGAAGGCTTTTGGGGATGATGCAATGAGTGTAGTAAAAATAAAAGTGTGGCACAAATGCTTCAAAAATAGTCAAGAACCTATTGAAAATAATCTGTGGTCTTGAAGGCCTACAACAAGCAGAGCACCTGAGAATGTTGAATGTCTATGGATAAGAGACACTGGGAGAACTGTGTGAGGTCCCAAGGTGGCTACTTTGAAGGGGACTGAGGCGTCATTGTCCTATGTACAATGTTTCTTGTATCTTGTATCTTCTTCAATAAATGTGTCTGGTTTTTCACATTACATAGCTGGATACTTTCTGGACAGACCTTGTATAACTAAGGCTTTGAATGGAATGTCACATCTGAGAATGATAATGGGATGTGACCAGTTTTAGGACATGAAGATTCACTTCACGGAGCCAATGCTTACAAAGCCCTCTTGGAAAAACCAGACTGGCACATGGCTTACAGAGCCCACATCCTTACACTTGAGTAACGAAAGTTGCTTCCTAGCAGGCCCAAGAACCATAAAATATTTTAGGGTCCTAGAGAAGAAAGAAATTCACCCAAATCTATACGTACAGCAGTTCTTGGTTTGGCCTCCTAACCTTGAGAGGCTTTTAAAGTCTAATCTGAGATTCCTTATAAAAAGTTCCAGCAAAATAAACTTAAAAAGGCCTATGTGGTCAATTATCATTCTTGCTGCACTTAAGTAAATGATCACGCCAAATCTAATGAGACCAGACTCATTTTATAAAGAAAAATAATACCAGATTGATTATCTTTGATCAAAGGAGATGATTACAGAGAGAAATTTTATGTTTCTATAGAAAACTATAACACACCATTGCAGAGGTTATCAGCTTCTAGTCCTATTTGTTATCTTTGAGGTTTTATTATCTCTCTGTAAATTGGGCTGGATCCTGCCATCTTACATATTTTGTCAGTCCTTACCAAATTCTAAATTCTCCTAGTTTCCTTAGTATCTGGTTACCACCCTCAAAATTAACATTTCCAATTTTTCTCCCACCCTCCCGACTTGGCATCACTGAAAACTAAGACTTGACTATCCAGATCCCTCTTGGGATAACTGATTGTCTTATAGCTGCCCCATGTTCCCAAGGGTCTGAAAAAGTCCTGCAACCTGAATCTGGTTGACTTGATACAAACTTCAAAGGACTCATCAGAACAACAGACCACATATGGGCTGCCATTGCCAAAGACATTCAAACTGCAAACAGGAGAATCCTCACTTCACCATCTAAAAACACTTTAAGCCCAATGTAAAAAAATCTTCTTGACTGCCCTCTGGACTCAGAAACTCGTTTTACAGTCTGCCGCAAGCATTTACCTTTGTTTTTCTTTTTGTTTCCTCATTCTAATCTATGTCCTTTCCCTTTGCAGATCTCTTATCTCTCAATTTCTAACCCAATTTTTCTCCCACAGCATTAACCCAGCTTCTTGTTTGTGAAACTTTTTGGGAAGTTTCAAATGGGGAAAACGAGGGACCGATAACCCACCAAAAATGAGGTTATGTCAAAGTGGAAACATTTGAATTATAGCAGACGCATAAAGAAATTTTACCTGAACTTCCTTTATATGACTAAAGCAGAACTTTATGAGAGTCAGCAGCCACAAATCTCCCCCTCTGATGAGGTCTGCAGTCAGGCCAGTGATTGACCATGGGCATCAGGACATTACAAAAAACAACATATGAAGAAGTCTCATTATAATCTTCCACCCTATGAATTCCTGATGTGCAAGTACTCAAGCCCTTATTAAGCTGGTATATAAACCTTTACCTCTTCTGGGAGCCAAATGCACAATAAAGTTTTCTTCTGTTCAGCCTGTCCATTGTCACTTAATTCACAGGTCCCCTGACAATTTGGATCTAAACTGACGGAAGAAAAGTTTTTTCCTTCCAATAGCAGCATTATTGGGTCTGGCTATCTTTTTTCAACATAATGAACTCCTTCCAGCAATGATCTTATCTTTCATCTCCATCTCATCTTTATCACCACGGCATTTAACTTAATGGCAGGCTCATAGTTCAATGTGCTCAATGGCAATGCTCAATGAATCCTTGATCAAAGAATTACTGCCCTGTAATCATTAATATAGAAAAAATTATCAGAACCACCATCACCTTCTCTGGGCTTCCACTGAACTTAGAGTTTCATGATTTTTTCTATTTCACACTATGTCCCCAACCAAGTAACTGTGTTTAAAGTAACTTTGGTTGACAGTCAGTTGGCTGTGTATTGGAATCTCCTGGGGAGTTTACAAAATACCAATGTCTGGGACTTGCCCTGGAAATTCTAGTTTTATTGACCTCAAGTGTGACCTGGTCATTAGGCTCTAGATTGTGACTTTTATTATCATTTCAAAAAACTACCCACAGTATCTAACACAGTGCTAGACACACAGTAAACAATCACATTTATTTATTAAACTGATAGGATAAATGAAGGGACTGCTAATTAAGTGACTATTTGCATCTCTCAAGCTCAGGACATAGTTTTCTCAAAAAGGGTATTTATTGTTGCACATATCTATAAAAAAGATGTCCCAAAATTAAATTTTAATTAAGATGCACATAGCCTTCAAAATTGATGATTTTAAATTAGCAACTCTATTATCCTATAGTTCTTTGATATCTAATCATAAAGGACAAATATAAAGAATTTGTAAGTGAAAATTAGCTGGTTTGAAAACTGAATCTCTCACTAAGTAATAGCAAAACAGTAACCAAAATAAATCAGAAAAGTCACATAAAGCTTTTTTCAAATTCTCGAGCTGAGAGCATGTTTGTTTTTTTTTTTTTTCCTGGCAAACAGATGCCATGTTTAATGTACCTTCAAAGTTAACTCCCAAAGTATGAATAAATACCTGTAAATGAGAGTAAAGAACTCAAGGAGAAATTTAAATAAGCAAATTTACAAGCAAAATATATAAGTCAAGAAGCAGAACATGCAACATTACTCCCTAGTTGTTCCCAAAGACAACCTCCTCAAAACATGTGCTTGAGAGTATTAAAGCCTTCTTATCTACTGAGGGGAGCACAAATGAAGGCTCCGGAGGGGAAAACACAACCAAATCAAAGCCCAACCCATCCACATTCTGTATAGGCTAGGCTGCCGCTGGGTACACTTTAGAACAGGACGAGGAACATTAGTTTCTATCCCTGGTAACCAGACCCCAAGCTCCTGTGGGAGAGTAACTGTGATTTAGTGAAGGTTGACGAATCAAGCAAGTACCTAAAGTACAGAAGAATCAAATTTAGCATAGGCCTAGAGATCACAACCTGTCTGCCCCAGTGGCTCCCTGTACACCTCGGGACACACCACCCACCTCACCTTCACAGTCTTTCCATTTGTCCCGCAGAACCAAACTCAGTGTTAGGCTGTGGTTTGCAATCAATCCATACTTCATCAAAGAACACCCTGTGATCATTAACGCACAACCACCCGCACTTCAGTGTTTCACACAGTGTCTCCCCTGCTGCTGACATTTGGAACAGGCTTTTTACTGGTCTCTGTATAAACCCAAGAGCGATGGGTATTTGGGGACAAAGGAAGCCATCCTGGAGTGGCAAAATAAACCCTTTAATCGTTAAGGCCTGGGAGGTTCTTATTTCAAGACCTAAACCACTTTTATAAGCAAATAAACAAAAGGGTAGAAATTTCTGAGTTTTTAAGCATTCTGGTTTTTCAGTGTCAATTGACATTGTTTGCCATTCAAACCTCCTAGCCTAAAATGTTGTTATGTAAGCCCTATGTTACAGATGATAAACTGAGGCTTATGGACGAGATGCACTAGGCATGCGGAACTGGACACAGCCCAGCTTTCCTTAAGTCCAAGATGAAGAAATTCTTCATTCAGACCATTGACATACGGATCTCAAATGGACTAGAGAATATGGTGATACCAACAGAAATGTGGCAAGCCAAACTATTAAGTGCACCAAAATTGGCCAAAAGCCAAGACTGCTGTGTTAGAGAAAAATTAATTATTTTAGAAAAAAAATTAACTTGTCTGGTCTCCTCAGCTTTTGCCCACTGTGTTTTCTTAGAATGACAATATTCTTAGAATGACAGTGTTTGGCCTCCCTCTGGCAGTTCAGAATTAGAAACCTGCCTCAGTTATGTTTGTCCCTCCTCTTCTCTGATTGTGCTCTCTTTCCTATCTCTTTCTTTTCTGCCTTTGTGCCTTCTAAAGAGATACTCGAACATAATTAAACCATTTTGAACAATGGAGACATTATTTTTTTCTAAGAGGTATGAGCTGTCAATGACTTTGTATGTGGAACAGGAAACAGAAAAGTAACAGTACAGTCATCCCCAAAAGATCCCACCTCAAATTATGCTAGCGCATTCTCTGCTAAGCTATGGCTGGGTATTCGTACTGAATCACAAGTGCCATGAAGTGCACCGTTTTCCACCCTGATGACCGGTGGACTAAATGGCACTCAATGCAGCCCCTCAAGACTAGGAGAAGACACTTTCACCTCTGCTATTGCCTTTCAAAAGGAAACAAGCAGAAAACAAATGACGATTTTCAAAAACAGGCCCTGTCCTCAATTTTAAGGGTGATATAGGAAAAAAGAATGAGGCTGAGCTCATAATGCTTAAGGAGAAATGCCGTGTCTCTGAATTCAATCTAAGAAAGCTTCCCGTTGGATGGAGTTGTCATTTCTCCCTTTTTATTTAACTATTTCCTCCTAAAAGAGTAAAACATTTCCTTTGATCAAATTTAAACGGTATTTTTTTTTAAAATGTTTTATTGCATGCTACTAAATAAGTTGTGTCATTTATATTTCAGAAGGCTGACTTCCCTTTCTCCACTTTGGGCTGTGAAACTGGGGCAATAACATGAGGCATTGATAGGCAAACAGAGAGAGTCCTTTCCTGAGAGAACAAAAGCCAATCTAGCAACCAGTGGAGCCCAAGATAATCTGTATGGATGGAACCTTCAGTGAATGGGCTTGTTTTTATCAATGTAGTTCCTGCACTTGGAATTGAAAAAGAAAAGCATATCTTAAGAGTGCTATGTAGAACTTTCCATCAAATCGCACTTGTAAACTGGAAGGGAAAAACAACATCCAGGGTCAGGCCTCCACAGTACCTTCTGCAGGGGCTCCCAAATCTGAGACTGAGGAGGTTTCACTTCCCGTGGGGGTCCTCAGACTCCTCTTAAGTTGCCACATGTCAGTAAACACTCAGTGCTTGCTAGAATCTGTCAGTTCAACCATGTGGGGGTCACCTGTCTGCCTCCAGAGGCGGCACAGGGCTTTCCTATGTGCGGCTTTTGCACTCACTTTCCTAGGGGGTGTGATCTCAGCCCCAACACCCTCGCCTGCCCTGCCTGCCAGCCACGCTCACCTCCCCAGCCCTGCCCACACCAACCTGGGGCCTGCCCCACCTGCACTATCCCTCTGTAGGCATCCCTTAGATGGTCCCCCTTCAGCAGAAGGCGTGAGGACCAAGAGCAGACACAGGCCTGTGGGGCCTTGCAGTAGAGATGTCTGCTTTCCCTCTGATTGCCAGTCTGACAGTGATTTGTTTCTCCTCCTATTGTCCAGGGCAATTGTTTAAACAACTTGCCCTGATTCCTCTAAGAAGGGAAGGAACACAGCACTGGGCAATGGAATCTACCCTAAAGGGCTGTTGTGCATATGAAATGAAGTAGGAAGTAAAATGCTTAGCAATAGAGGCAGGCAGTAAACATTAAGGTGAACTGAAATGGCCTCCCCAGAGGTGGGAGAGAAATAAATACACCCTGGCTTCCGCTCTTAATGCAAGAGCCCCTCTCTTGACCAAAGCATCAAGTTGAGCTCTAATTTCTTATTCTGGTATATTAAATCATAATTGCTCTTTAATCGCATTAGTGCTTAAAAGTGGTAGTTTGGGCCCGGTGCGGTGGCTCACGCCTGTAATCCCAGCACTCTGGGAGGCCGAGGCGGGAGGATCACTCGAGGTCAGGAGTTCGAGATCAGCCTGAACAAGAGCGAGACCCTGTCTCTACTAAAAATAGAAAGAAATGATCTGGACCACTAAAAATATATGCAGAAAAAATTAGCCGGGCATGGTGGCACATGCTTGTAGTCCCAGCTACTTGGGAGGATGAGGCAGGAGGATTGCTTCAGCCCAGGAGTTTGAGGTTGCTGCGAGCTAGGCTGATGCC
>CAUYSK010115271.1:0-37326 GCA_963575035.1 Avahi laniger
CATTTCCCTTACGATTAATGATGTTCAGCATTTTTTTTGCATACTTGTTGCCAGATATGCCTGAATGTCTGTTCAGGTCTTTTACCCATTTTTAATTGGATTATTTATTCTTTTGCTATTGAGTTGTTTCAGTTCATTACATATTCTGGTTATTAACTCCTTGTTAGAAAGTTTGTAAATATTGTCTCCCATTCTGTGATTAGTCTCTTTGTTAATTGTTTGCTTTGAAGAAGCTTTTTAGTTTGATGTAATCCCATTTGTCTACTTATGCTTTTGTTGTCTGGACTTTTGAGCAAAAAAATCTTTGCTCAGCATTTCTTACCCTCAAAATCTTTGCCTACAAAAATCTTTGTAGCATTTTCCTAATGTTTTCTTCTGATAGTTTCATAGTTTAAGGTCTTACACTTAAGTCTTTAAGCCACTTTCAGTTGATTTTTGTAGACAATAAAAGATGGAGACCTAGTTTTATTTTTCTGCATACGGATTTCCAGTTTTCCCAGAACCATTTATTAAAGAGACTGCCCTTTCCCCAGTGTATGTTCGTGACACTTTTGTCAAAAAAGAGTTGGCTATAAGTGCATAGATTTATTTTTGGGTTCTCAATTCTGTTCCATTGGTCTATGAGTCTGTTTTTATGCTAGTACCATGCAGTTCTGGTTGCTATAGCTTTCTAGTATAATTTGAAATCAGGTACAGTGATGCTTCCAGCTTCATTCTTTCTGCTTAGAATTGCTTCAGCAATTCAGGTTACATAAAAATTTTAAAATATTTTTCTATTTCTGTGAAACATGTCATTGATTGGGATTGCGCTGAATATGTAGATTATTTTGGGTAGTATAGACATTTTAACAATATTTATTCTTCCAATCCATGAACATGAGATATCTTTCCATTTTTTTTGTTTCCTCTTCAATTTCTTTCATCAGTGTTACATAATTTTCCTTGTATAGATCTTTCATTTCTTTGGTTAAATTTATTTCTAGGTATTTTATTTTTCTTTGTAGCTATTATAAATGTAATTGCTTTCTTTATTTTTCAGACCACTGTTAGTATATAGAAATGCTACTGATTTTTCATACTGATTTTATATTCTGAAACTTTACTTAATTTGTTTATCAGTTCTAAGAGGTTTCTTGTGGAGTGTTTAGGTATTTATAAATATAATATCACATCTGCAAAAAAGGTTACTTTGACTCCTTCCTTTCCAATTTGATGCATTTTATTCCTTTCTCTTGCCTAATTGTGCTGCCTGCCTAGGATTTTCAGTGCCGTAGGGAATAAAAATGGTGAAAGCACGCATCCTATCTTGTTCTAAATCTTAGGGGAGAGGCTTTCTTTTCCCCCATTCAGTATGATGTTAGCTGTGGGCTTGTCATATATGGCCTTTATCATTTTAAAATATTTTTTCTATAACCATTTTTTTTAGGGTTTTTAAAAATCATGAATGGATATTGAATTTTATTGCATGCTTTTCCAGCATCTATTGAAATGAACCATCCTTGCATCCCTGGGATGAATCCCATTTGATTATGGTGAATGATCTTTTTAATGCATTGTTGAATTTGTTCCGCTAATATTTTGTTGAGGATTTTTACACCTATATTTCTCAGGGATATTGGCCTGTAATTTTCTTTTTTTGTTGTATCTTTGATTTTGATATCAGCATTATACTGACTTAATAGAATAAAGTTGGAATTATTCCTTCCTTTTCAATTTTTTGAAATAGTTTGAGTAGAATTGGTATTAGTTCTTCTTTAAATGTTTGGTAGAATTCAGAAGTGAATCCATTAGGCCACAGGCTTTTCTTTAATGGGAGACTGTTTTTTTTTCACTATGGGTACTGTAGTTTTTTTCATTAGCAGTTTGTAAATAACAACAGCTGGTTTATAAGCATTATGCAAACATATAATATGTACACTTGTTATCAATATTTTGTTAACAGGCTACTAAGAAGCTGCAATGAAATATTGCCATTTTAATAATTACTTAAGCAGAATTGGAAGTTATAAATATTATAGACATACAAATGTTAACATGTAACTCCAAGATAACATTAGAGCTTTTTTAAAAAAATATATAATATGTAGTTTAGTATGCTGTGGGATTTATACACTATTTCTAAAATTTATATTCTGTATCAAATATTTACATGTGAGTACCTTTTCAGACAGCCATTGTACCTGTAGAAATTTATCTCTTTTTTTTGAGTTATAAGACTTTATTTGAAAAAAATGCATTTACAATATTAAAAACTATACAAAAAATACCAATTATTTGGAACATTAGGTTTTCAAAAGAAAAATAATCATTTGGATATTTCTTGACATATTCATTTATTTTTACTTTCATCCTTCTAATCTAAGTTTTGTTTCTCATCTGCTGCCATGAGAGATTGGTAAATATTAGCCATAAACATCTGTGTAAATTTTGTGGTACCTTACCAAATAATTATATATAATGCATATTCATTTCATAAAGAAATAATAAATGTTTTTGAGCTTTATGATTTTTTTTTTATTTCAGGGTATTATGAGGGCACAAACATTATGGATACACTTTATGTCTTTGCCTCACTCAAGTGAGGGTTAAAGGCATGCCCTTCCCCCCTATAAAATGGGAGAAAATATTTGCTCTCTATACATCTGATAAAGGACTGATAACCAGAATTTATCTAGAACTCAAAAAGATCAACAAGAAAAAATCAAACAACCCCATCAACAAATGGGCAAAGGAAATGAACAGAAACTTTTCAAAAGAAGAAAAAATAATGGCCAGCAAACATATAAAAAAAATGCTCAACATCTCTAATCATTAGAGAAATGCAAATCAAAACCACAATGAGATATCACCTAACCCCAGTGAGACTGGCCTCTATCAAACAATTCCAAAACGACAAATGCTGGTGAGGATGCGGAGAGACAGGAACACTCTTCCACTGCTGGTGGGACTGCAAATCAGTGCAACCTCTGTGGAAAAGAATTTGGAGATACCTCAGAGAGCTAAAAATAGAAATACCATTCAACCCAGCAATAGCACTATTAGGCATCTACCCAAAAGAGCACAAAACATTCTATGATAAAGACATCTGCCCCCGAATGTTTATGGCAGCACAATTCGCTATTGCAAGGATGTGGAAACAACCCAAGTGCCCATCAATCCATGAGTGGATTATTAAAATTTGGTATATGTTTACAATGGAATATTACTCAATCATAAGAAACAACAGTGATCTAGAAACTCTTATACTTTCCTGCATTAAACTGAAGCCCATTATCCAAAGTGAGGCACCACAAGATCGGAAGAATGGGCTCTACCTGTACTCGCCATCAAATTGGTACTAACTGAACAACACTAGAGTGATCACATGGCAGTAATACTCTCCAGGACATAGGGGGTGGGGGGCAGTAAACCTGCAACTAATGGGACACTTTTTATTACTGCTTTAATTTCATTACTTGTTATCTGTCTGTTCAGGTTTCCGACTTCTTCATGGCTCCATCTTGATAGATTGTATGTATCCAGAAATTTATCCATTTCTTTTAGGTATTCTAATTTGTTATTAACAAAAGCATGCTTTGACTCCTTCCTTGTTCATAATAGTTTCTGTAGCATCAGACTAATGTCTTCCTTTGTGGTTAAGAAAGTTTTTCTGTCTCTGATCTTTTTTATTTGGGTTTTCTCTCTTTTTTTCTTAATTAGTTCAAATGAAGATTTGTTGATTTTGTTTATCTTTTTTTTAAAAAATTAGTGATCTTTTGTATTTTTTAGTTACAATTTCATTTATTTCTGCTCTGATATTATTTCTTTCCTTGTACTAATTTGGGGTTTGGTTTGTTCTTGCTTTTCTTGTTCCTTATGGTGCATTGCTAGGTTGTTTAGTTGGAGTCTTTCTATTTCTTTTGACGTAGGCATTTATTGCTATTAACTTCCCTCTTAGTACCACTTTTTCTGTATGCCCTAGGTTTTGGTATGTTGTGTTTCCATTTTCATTTGTTTTGGGAAATTTTTGAATTTCATTCTTAATTTCTTCATTGACCAGTGGTCATTCAGAAGCATGTTGTTTAATTTCTGTGCATTTGTACAGTTTTGAAATTTCTTCTTTTTGTTTATTTCTAGTTTTATTTTATTGTGATCAGAAAACGTACTTGATATGATTTCACCTTTCACAATTTGTTTAGACTTGTTTTGTAGCTAACATATGTTCTATCCTGGAGGATGTTACATGGGTGGATGAATAGAATGTACATTTTGCAAGTGTTGGATGGAATGTTCTATAATTGTTTGGTCTAGTGTGTAGTTTAACTCCAATTTTTTTGGTTAAGTTTCTGCCTATGTGATCTCTCCTTTACTGAAAGTGCAGTGTTGGAGTTCTCTACTATTATTATATTGCGGTCTCTCTCTCCCTTTAGATCTATTACTATTTGCTTTATATATTTGGGTACTCCAGTATTAGGTGCATACATATTTGTTATCGTTATATTCTCTTACTGGACTAAATATTTTATTGTTATATAATGACTTTCTTTGTCTCTTTTTACAGTTTTTTACTTAAAGTCTATTTTATCTGATATAAGTACAGGGACTCTTGCTTTTTGTTGGTTTCCATTTGCATGGAATATCTTTTTACATGCCTTCACTTTTAGTCTATGTGCATCTTTATAAGTGAAGCGAGGTTTTTGTAGGCAGCATATATTTGGGTCTTTTAAAATAGTCATTTAGCCACCCTTTCTATTACTTAGACAATTTAGTCCATTTACATTTAATGCTATTATTGATAGGCAAGGCCTTATTACTGTCATTTTTTTTATTTGTTTTCTAGTTGTTGTGTAGCTCCTCTCTCTCTTTCTTTTTTTACTAATGTCTTCCTTTGTGGTTAAGAAAGTTTTTCTGGTAGTATGTTTTAATTTGTTGCCTTTTATTTTATCTATTGTAGAGTTTTGCTTTTTGTTTACCATAAGGCTTGCAGAATGTATCCTATATATCAAGTATTTAAAACTAATAGAACTTAAAAATTTAATCACAAAAATGAAAAGAAACAAACTAAAAAAACCCTGTAAACATTAACTCTCTTCCTCCCCACATTTTGAATTTTTGATGTCATAATTTACATTTTTTATTGCCTATCTCTTAACAAATTGTTGTAGTTATTGTTATTTTTAATACTTTTATCATTTAGTCTTCTTACTAAAGATATAAGTGGTTTAAACATCATGATTATAATATTAGAATAACAATCATATTCATGTCCTTTTCTTTTTGTTTGAGGAATTCCCTTTAGCATTTCTGGTATGATAGATCTGGTAGTGATAAATTCCCTGAACTTTCATTTGTCTGGGAAATTCTTCATCTCTTCTTTATTTCTGAAGGATTGGTGCTGGGTACAGTAGTATTGGCTGGCAATATTTTTTCCTTTAGCCCTGTGAATATATCATCTCACTCCCTCCTGGCCTGTAAGTTTCTGCTGAGAAGTATGCTGCCAGGTGTATTGGATCTCCCTTTTATGTTAAATTTGTTTCTTTTCTTTGACCTTTGCAAGTTTTATTATAATATATCTTAAGGTATTCTTATATTAGTTGAATCTTATTGATGATTTTTGATCTTTCTGCACCTGAATATGTATATGTTTCTCCAAGTTTGGAAAGGTTTTTATTATTATTTCTTTAAATAAACTTTCTACCCCTTTGTTTTTCTCAATTCTCTTTTTAACTCCAATAATACAAATCTTTCCTTTTTTTGATGTTGTTCCATAGATCCCATGAGCTTTGTTCATTCCTTCTGATTTTTGAAAATAAAAAAAGCTTTTTTCCCTGCTGACTGTGTATTTTCAAATAATCTGTCTTTGAACTCACTGATCTTTTTCTTCTATTTGATAAATTATGCTGTTGATGCCCTTTATTGCATTTTTCCTTTATTGTATTTCTCACCAAAATTTCTTTGTAGTTTTTGAAAAATCTCAGTATCTCTGATGAATTTCTGAATTGATTCTCTGTGTTTTGTTGAAGTTCATTGAACTTTCTTAAAATAGCTGTTTTGAATTCTTTTTTTTTTTTTTTGAGACAGAGTCACACTGTGTTGCTCGGGCTAGAGTGCCGTGGCGTCATCCTAGCTCACAGCAACTTCAGACTCCTGGGCTCAAGCGATTCTCCTGCCTCAGCCTCTCGAGTAGCTGGGACTACAGGCATGCGCCACCATGCCCGGCTAATTTTTTCTATATATTTTTAGTTGTCCGATTAATTTCTTTCTAATTTTAGTAGAGATGAGGTCTCGCTCTTGCTCAGGCTGATTTCGAACTCCTGAGCTCAAACAATCCGCCCGCCTTGGCCTCCCAGAGAGCTAGGATTACAGGTGTGAGCCACCACGCCTGGCCTGAATTCTTTATTTGAGAGATCACATATCTCTGTCAGTTTAAGGTCAGTCTCTGATGCCTTATTTTGTCTGTTTGGTGATGTTACATTTCCCTGAATGTTTCTGATAGTTGAAGATGTGTGACAATGTCTGTGCACTGAGGGATTAAGTATTTATTTCAGTCTTTGCAGTCTGGTTTTGTTTGTGACTATTTTTCTTCAGAGGGCCTTCTTGGGATTCTAAGCTGATTGACTCTTGTGTTCCCTGAGACTGTGCCTATTGCAGCCATCTCAGCTGTAGAGGATGCTCTAAGCCCAGGCTTGCCATGGGTCTGTGAGAGTTCCAAGATTGACATGACTTTCTTGCCTAATTGGAACTAGGAAAGACCCAAGGAGGGTACTTGGGCTATGTGGGAATGCTGGCCAAGGACCTGAGTCCAGAAGACTGTTCAGAGGCCAGATGGGTGTGCCTCCTAGGTCTCTACCCAGGTGGGTTGGGTCCTTGACTACAGTGAGATGGGATGAAGTTGAAACTGGCCCCTTTTTGGATCTGCTGTGGGAACAAGGCTGGTGTGATTGTCACATTGGCTCAGATGGTTATGCATCTCCCAGCAGGTTTCTGTACAGATGGAATAGTTTCCTGACTGCAGGAGGTGGGACTAGAGCTGAGAGTGGCCTCCCCCTCATGATCTGCTGTGAGACAGAGGCTGGAGAGCCTGATCTCAGCTCAGAGAAGTGCATGTCACCCAGCAAGTTCCTGCACAGATAGGATAGTTCTCTGACTCCAGTGAAAGGGACCAAAACTGAGACCGGGCACCCTCAGGATCTTCTGTTGGATGAAAGTTGAAGAGCCCTGTCTTATTGGTTCAGAGGGGCTCACATCTCTCAGGAGTACCCTGTACAGACAAGATAATTCCCTGATTGTAGCAGGAGGGGCCAGAGCTGAGACTGGGATACCTTGGGATTTGCTGTGGGAAAGAGACTAGAGAGTTTGTCTCATTGGCCCAGACAGGTATGCATCTCCCAGCATATCTTAGCAGAGATGGGATACTTTATAGAGTGCAGCATCAGGAGCCAGAGCTGAGACTGGGCCCCTGGGGCTCTGCTATGTAGTGGAGGTTTGTGAGCCTGTCAGAGAGGCTCAGACTCCCAGGCTGCAAGATATGGGAAAGTCTCCCACTAGATGTTTGTGCAAGTGTCTCTGAGCTGGGACCTCAGCTGTGGAAGGCTACAGCAGCACCACAGGACCACTTTCAGGTTTACTAACGAGACTGATGTCAGCAGGCAGATGAGCCTTTCTGCCAAGGCACTGGTGTGAGCAATTCCTTCTGCACTCCTTGGCAGATGGTTTTGGATGCAGGATCAAGGCCAAATGGGACTGTAGCAAAGCCCCTTGGGAAAATGGGCAGTTTCCAGGCTTGAACCCAGAAACAAACTTGATGGGACATGTCAGCCAACTGAATATCTGCACTCTTGAAATGATCTTCCTTGGTTTTGGGCTTCAGTGAGTTTCACAAACTCCTACTTGAATTTTGAGGCTTCTGCAGAGAGACTTTTGACTGTGGATGGGGGAAGAATTCTTGTTGTTGTGGACAGATATGAGCAGATTACCTTCTATTCCACCATCTTGGTGACATCACCTTCACCCTTTAAAATGAAATTTTAATGCTGTTAATAAAAACAAAGAACAAATGATAACGTATTTGTCTAGCACTTTGAAAATGTCAAATTGATTCATAGTCATAACCTTATTGTAATTCACCTTGGTGAATCTGCTTATAATAGTAAAAAAGACTACAGCAACACTGAAATAGATGGTTATATATGTCTACATACAATCACTGGCTATAGACATAGATTGCTGTATCACCGCATATAATATGCAGTCATTTGTTTTGATTATTAAGTACCTCAAAGTATAAAGTTTCTCTACACAGACACAAATGGAGCTGTGGTTATTTATGGGGAAAAGATCTAGGAGGACTTAGGGGTATTTTAATTTTTTTTATCATATGCATATACCCCTAGTTAAAACATTAAAAAAAAAGTATGAATGAGGCCAGACTTTCCATGGTGCTAAGCCACCTAAAGGGAATGAGGAAGGCCCAGGAGCTAGAATGCCAAAAAATCAAATGACTCCTAGAAAACTGACATATCCTACCATGGCTGTTTGAGCCTCAAAGAGGTTCAATTGGACAAGTGGCATATAATGCCAAGAAGCCTACAAGCAATAGGTAATGTGAGTCCATTCCTGGACTCCACCAAGCAGAATATCTGAGGGACACCAAGAAGAAAACCTCTTTCTCTTAGCTTTTGTCTTTGTCCTGGTTAACAGAAAGTAGTGAAATTTATTTAGGTCCATGCCTGGAACTATCATGAAGGACTTGATTTTCGTTATTCCTCTCATCCTCTCTTTCCTTACCTTGCCCTTTTTGTAATGAAGGAATTACTGAGCAATACAATGGGCTTTATGCAGTATAGGAGGAGACACGTAGTGGAGGAACAAGAGGCACAGAGGCTCCTTGAGCTGAGGAGCTGAATGAATCTTTTCTGGAAGTGCAGCAGTTTTCTCTGCCAGTCTGCTTTTATTCAATGCTGCTGGCAGAATACAGTCTTGCTCACTTTTCACCTTGATAGATTTTTCTTTCTGCTGTCTCTGCACGTTTCTCTTCACTGAACATCTATGATATTATCTCTATTATTTCTTCAGACACATTTTTTTCCCAAAACTTCAGTCAGACATTCAGGCAGCTGCAATTCTGTCTCTGTCCTTTTTGATGATTGATTGCACTTGTCTTCAGATTCCACCCTTAATTTCCACCTATTCTCTTCAGACTTATTCCATCTATTCTCTTCCCTTCAAAAACCTATTGAGGGTTTCGGGACCATGTCAAGGAGAAGAGTATGAAAGATGTGCCTACATGTGCTGTAGACTGAATTGTGTCCCCCTGCCCCAAATTTATATGTTGAAGCCCTAACCCCCAACATGACTGCATTTTGGATATAGGGGTTTTAAGAGGCAATTAAGGTTAAATGAAATCGATGAGGAGGAATCCTAATCAGATAAGGTGACCTTACAAAAAGAAAAAGAGAGGTCTCTATGTGCACATGCCAAAGAAAGACCATATGAGCACACAGCAAGAAGGCACCATCTGCAAGCCAGGAAGAGAGCTCTCACCAGAAATGACCATACTTGCACCTTGATATTGAATTTCCAGTCTGTGAGCAAATAAATTTTTGTTAATTAAGTCACTGATTCTGTGGTATTTGTTATAACAGCCTGAGCTAAAACAACAAAAAACTCACATTTATAAAGGATGTTGACTCCATTCCTAACCATTGATTTTTCATCTACATAGATTAGCAATGGATCATCCTTACCCTGTGAGTTTTCATCTTCAAACCCAAAACATTTGAAAAAGGAGGTAGCATGGTCCTGATTATGAAGATAGATGACATTTGAGTAAAGTGGCTATAAAGACAGTGTCATATTTTAAAATTTTTAATTCTAATCCCAGCTTCACCATGTATAAACTGTATTGCCTTAGTAGATCATTTAATCTCTTTAATTCTCAGATAGTTCTATGAAATGTGAATAGTGGAGTGTCTAACACATAGAGTTGAGATGATAATTAAATAAGTTAATTCACATAAATCACTTAACACAGTGCTCGGCATATAATAAATGTGCATTAATATTTATTTTCATTTACAAGAGTAGCTAAACAGAGATGAGGACACCTGCCTCACAGGACTGATTTTTAGTTTGGTTGGTCATTTGCTTCTGTAGTCATTCACTAATGTGTGTTGAAGAAAAATTGTGTCGATGCTATTAATAAATGAAAAGATATATTTTATTTGGGCTACTGCAGTACAGGAGACAGACTTCAGTACAGAACTGGGCTCAACTCCAGTGAAACAAAAGTAATGGAGTGATCCAGTAGAACAGCACTGAAGGATGGTAGGTGGTAAGTTGGTCAATGTGATTAGGCCATCGGTCTTTGCTAATTGGTACTTATTGAAGTTAGGCTCTGTAATGGTTAATTTCTTGTGTCAACTTGACTGGACCATGGGGTACCCAGATATTTGATCAAACATTATTCTGGGTGTTTCTTTGAGGGTGTTTTCGGGTGAGGTTAACATTTAAATAAGCAGATTGAGTAAAGCAGATTGCCCTCCATTGTGGGTGGGCCTCATTCCATCAGTTGAAGTCCCGAGTAGAACAAAAGGCTGATTTTCCTCCAAGTAAGAAAGAATTCTCCTGCCTGATGGTCTTTGAACTGGAACATTGGCTCTTCCTGCCTGACAATCTTCAAACTCTTGATTCCAAGAGTTCTTGGATTCCAGACAGCTCTTCTTCTTCTTTTTTTTTTTTTTAAGACAGAGTCTCACTCTGTTGCCTGGACTAGAGTGCCGTGGCGTCAACCTAGCTTACAGCAACCTCAAACTCCTGGGCTCAAGCAATCCTTCTGCCTCAGCCTCCCAGGTAGCTGGGACTACAGGCATATGCCACCATCCCTGGCTAATTTTTTCTATTTTTAGTTGTTTGGCTAATTTCTTTCTATTTATAATAGAGATGGGGGTCTCGCTCTTGCTCAGGCTGGTCTCAAACTCCTGAACTCAAGCAATCTGCCCGCCTTGGCCTCCCAGAGTGCTAGGATTACAGGCGTGAGCCACCGCGTCCAGCCTCAGGCAGCTCTTCTTGATTCCAAACAGCTTTCAGCCTTCCAGACTCAAACTAGTACATAGGATCTGCAGATTTTGGACTTGCCAGCCTCTATAATCATGTGAGCCAATTCTTTATAATTATACCCCCTTCCCCAATAATTTTTATCATTCTTTTTCTTTGGAGAACCCTGACTAATAGAGGCTTCTACTCTTCCACAGAGACTGGGAGATAGGGTCACTATCTCCTTTGATGATTACATTTCAAAGGGATGGATCTCAGGTCATTGAGAAAGACATTCTTGGGTAAAATTGACAAAAACTTGTTTACATCTCAAAGGTGCAGAAAAAGAATTTACAATTGCAAGTTTTTTTTTTTTTTTTTAAAGTAAATGCTCTAAGAAAAGGGAGGTCAGGGGCCTACAGTCAGGAAAAAGACTATCTTAATTTTAGTCAAGCTGAGGAGAATAGTAAGACCATCTTTGTTACGTGCCAGGCACTGTTCTGTATCCTGAGTTTCAGAACCATATTTGGGTATCAAAATTTGGTGCCTATGATTTTGATGTACTTAAAAAAGATTTTACATTTTAAAAATTTGTCACATACTCCCATGAACAAAAACTTAATTTTTCCTTAGCAAGAACAATTAGCTAAAGTGAGAATGTAAAGCAGTTTACTAACACCCACATGTAAACCAGGCCCTGCTTATGAAACCAATTTGAGTGGCTATTTTGTGGAACTTGCCCTGGGTGTCAAAATTTCAATTTATGGCTCTGTAGAGGATGTGATAGTTCAAAAAGTCAAATGAGATATGCAACCTCCTAGTAGGGTTATATGACATAGTGAATAGGAGAATATCTAGAATAGTGTCTATTATGAAATGTCCTAAAAAGCTTAAGTATTATAGAAATCAAGCTTTTCATTTCTAGGGCCCAGCCCCACTACCTGACAGTACCTCACCTCTTGGATATTGCCGTCAGAGGCTTATGATCCCTATGGTCTTCCTCTTAGTATCTTCAGATGAGAAGCGGCTATTCCTTCTGTGCCATTAGATATCCAGGTGTTGCTATCCATCCATATGTCACTGGGAGAAATTCAAGGATATTAGTTGATCCTTGGGGACTGGTGGACAGGGGAGGAGATATGTGAGGCAGTAAAGGAACAAAGAGGTAGCAGGAGGTATAATAGTAAAAGTTGCAAGGAACAGGGAAAGGAGGAGAACAGGAATGTACATCAGCCACTCATCAAACACGCAGAGCTAGCTGCCATGTCTGATGGCACAGAGTTGCTGGGCAGGCTGAATCCTCCCATTCCAGCCCTGGAGGACTAAGAGCTACTGAAATCACAGAGAGATTGAAATCCCCTGACTATTCAATTTTGCATAGTGATTAAAAACAGGGGCTCTTGGGAGTCTGGTTGGAATGATTATTTTTGTTCTGACTCTGTCAACTGTTTGTGTGATCTTGGACACCACTAAACCTCAGTTCCATTCATGAAAAGAGGATAATTAGATATACCTAATTTGTGAGAATTAAATGGGATGATGTGTGTATTGCACTGAGCACAGTGGCAGGTACAGTTGCTGGGCCAAAACCAAATACTAGAAGCAGGGACAGGGGAAGGGAAACCCCGGTTCTCCTCTTCATGTTTTCAGAGGACTTCCCTGTCGTGATATATGCTATTCCTCCTTCCAGTTCCTATGTTAAGAATAGAGCTCATTAAAGCAAGTTCTCTTGTGAGGAGGGGTAGAGGAGAGGATTCTGAACCAGCCAGTTGACAGTGTTACCAGAAATCAGGAAGTGTGGGCCTGCTGCAGCCAAGCAACTGGCTGAGGGTTTGTTTTGTACTTCTGATTATTCATTTTCTGTGATCCAGAAATTGCCTAAATGTTTTAATTATGTTCTTTTCATTGTATTTTAATGAGCTAATGAATTCTTTCACCCACTCCTTATCCTACAAAGGGGCCAATAATTATAACACCTAGAAAAATCTTTTTAAATTGCCAGGAATCAAAATTCAATGGAGCTCTTTGTTGGGTAGTAAAATGAATGTGCTAATTTTGTTAGTTAACAAGCATCTTTGAACACCCACTGTGCTGTGAGCCCCACACAGGTTGGGAGGGAAGTGAAATACAAAGGAGCCAGAAGACTACCTTAGTTTTACTTCAGAATGAAAACAAATCATCTCATCTCATCTCATTTATTCATTCATTAGCTTACTCAGTAACCATTGGTGGAGTGAACAGTGCATGCAAGGCACACTGCTAGGCATATCGTGATTGCATGTGGCTGGAACATAAAACAAGAGGCAAGGATTACAGAGAGATGAGCTTGAGGTAAATGGGGCCAGATCGCAGAGACTTCATATTTTATACAGAACATGGTGAAGGGGAACCATTAATGGTTTTAACTAGGGAGTGATATGGTCAGATTTACATGTTCCATAAATGACTTTGTCTGTAATGAGAAAATGGATTAGAGGAAGTGTTACTCATTATGATGAGATTATTGTGGTTTTTCAGGAGAAAAAAAGGCAATGGAAATAGGGATGGATAGTGAACACCTGAGGATTTCTCGCTTCCCTATTTCTCTTTTCTGGGGAAGCTGATTTCTCATGTGGCCCCACAGGGGCAGAGTTTCTCCATGGACTAAGACAATCACATTAGGTTTAGGAGGATGTAGTGTACTGATTAGCATGGACTAAGTAACATGCTTCACATATAGAGCTGGGGATTGGTTTTGAGGTGAACATGTTAGGTAAAGGAGTTCAATTACAGTGAATGTCAACTTTTCTGGGAATTCTGTGACCAGACACTGTCTCTTGCTCTGGAAAGTTTAATGCACAGATATGAGGGGAGACTCACCAGAGATTTAGAAGGTAAAAAAGAAGAGGCCATTATTTTCCAGAACCAATTGCAGGCATATGTGGGGGCAAGTGTGAGGTTCAAAGCAGCTTCCAGGCAAGCTCTTGAGAACTGCCTGCTCAGATCAAGACAGCCGAAATAGCCACTGAGATCATTGGTGGAGGCTTCCCTGAACTACACCACCCTTAGCCCTTCCAAAGTTTGTTCTTCACTGTATTTAAACCCTTTATATTTTGCGTACATAAAACAGTTTCTTTTTTTACTACCCAAAGCCTGACTGATGCAAGGTGATAGCTAAATCCATGAGGAAGATTGATATTGCTTGAAAAAATAGTCTAAACTTGGGAGAAGATATGAAACCTTGAGGAATATCAATATTTGGGGATCACTGGAGGAAGACCAGAAAGGAGTCCAAAAAATAATTGTTTTTTAAAAAAAGAAAAAGAACCAGTAGAGTAGAATATCATGGAAATCAAACTATTAAAAAGTTTCAAGGAGGAGGAAGAATTAGTAAAATAAAGTAAGGGGACTTGGCAAGAGAAGGGATAAAGAGTGGCCAGAAGGTTTGGGGGATAGTCAAGTGTGACCTTAGAAAGAATAGTTTCAGTAAAATGGTACAAGTTGAAGCCATAGGGTCATCCAGGAGAAATGGAGCAGTCTATTCACTCATGTGAAAAGATAGCATGAGTTTTGGTTGCCTAATACTTAAAAAAAAAAATTCTACATCTGGGAAATTTCCACTGTACATCTTGGTGTCCAAAAGTAGAAGTTAAACATTTTTCTCAACCTTTTTTTTGCCACTAGAGCATAGACTAGTGTAACTTGGGATCACCAAGCAAAGGCACTCATTTAGGATTTTGATTCAGAAGACACTGACCTGAAGAAGGAAGCACAGTGCAACTCTGGCAAAGGTGGCTGAATCCCCCATTAAAAGTATTTATGGTACTGTATCTGAAGAGCCATATCCATATCCTTTGATTCAGTAATCTTGGTCCTCAAAATCTAAAATAATTGTCAGAAATAAAAAAAGCTATACTTATAAAGATGATCACATTATAAGTGATCTATAAAACAAAGCATTTATAAGCATTACCTATAAAACAAAAAATTGGAAATGTTCTGAATGTTCATCTTTAGTGTAATGGTCAAGTAAACCATGATGCAGTTACTTAATGGAATATTATTCAATCTGTAGCTTCAACATCAGTGTCTATCACATAGTAGGTATTTATTAAAAGAATAAATTATTAAAGTGAAAATTATGGAGACTTTGCATGGAAAACTTTTATGATTTGTGATAATGTTACATAAAAGAGAAAGTGAATTACTCATATGTGATTATAGCTGTGAAAAATAAGAATGCATGGGTACATGAACTCTGAACTCAAAACTGAAAAATGAAAAATAGTTGTGGTAGAGCAGGGAGTAGGTAAATGACTTTTTTCCTTAGCCTTTAATATTGTGTCTTAGTCTACTTGGGCTGCTATAGCAAAATACGATAGACTGGGTGGCTTATAAACAACAGAAATTTATTTATTACAGTTCTGGAGACTGGGAAGTCCAAAATCAAGGCACCAGCAAACTTGGTGCCTGGAGAGGGCCTGCTTCCTGTTCATAGACCCATTGTCCTTTCTGCATATCCTCACATCATGGAAGGGACAAGGGAGTTCTCTGGAATCCCTTTAATATGGACACTATGCCCATTTTTGAGGACTCTACACACATGACATCACAAAGTCCCCACTCCCAAATACTATCACATTAGGGATTAGATTTCGACATACAAACTTTTGGGTAAAACAAACATTCAGTCTACAGGATATTGTTACTATGTTTATTACTTACACTAAAATAAGTTAACTTAAAAAATACAAAATAGTCAAATAAGTCTAGTGCAGTTCCTGGCTTGCTCTGGGCTCCTGCTGTCCTCAGGCAATTCCACCATCTTATTTGATTCCACCAATAGGCTTCAAAAGGAAAGGTTCTATTGATTAGCTCACCAAGCCAGAGAAATTATGACTCATATCTCAGGAAGTTGGCTGCTTCTGTGACATTGCAATCCATCAACACTTTCTCTGGAGACTCCCACCTCCATGCACCTTCACAGAGAAATGCGAGAGAACACTGAAAAGGGGGAATCTGTTTTGGGAGCTATTCTCTGACAACCTTAATTGGCCATCTCTAAAGCAACAGGATCAAGGAAAGAGAAGAGGCATTGGAGCCTGTATCAGCTGGGTTGTGTTCAGGTATGTGCAATAGTAAATCTTACTAAAGTAGCTGAATATTTTTAAACTTTTATTTTCCTCACTCTACAAGAAGTCTGGAGGTGGATTTTCCTGGGTGGCTTTGTGGCTCACTGAGAAGATCAGTGATTCAGGCTTTTTGCAGTCTTCATTGTCTGTGTGTGGCTTGTATGTTCCTTGCTCCAAGAAGGCTACAGCATGCTCATGTTCCTGGCAGAAATAAGATAATCTGCCTGCAGATTTTCACTTACATCTCCTTGGCCAGAACTGTATCCCAGAATCACTTGTTCCCAGGAATGCTGGGACATTGTTTTGTTTTGTTTTTTGAAATTCTGTTTCAGAATCTTTATTTCCTTATGTGAAAAGGGAAGTGCGATGAATTTTCTGATATAGTTGTTGTGAAGCTCTAGTGAGTGAAAATCAAGAAAGCATCCAGTCTAGCACCTGGAATATGGAACATGTTCATAAACTAGATGAAGCTGGGACTCCAAGGGGCCAAAGTGTGGAATCATATTCAGATGAGATACACATGTGATTCTAAAACTGTGGAAGAATAATGTGTATATATTTTTTATTTTTAAAAATTAAATTTTAGGCTTTTTTCTTTTTAAATCAATGCATATGCATAGACAAAGAGTTCTATAAGACATATTGAAACCAATAGTCCCTTATCCTCCACACTTCCCTCAATTCCCAGGGTATGATTCCTCAGAAGCTACTGCTACGAGATTTCTTGGAGGTGTGTCCTCTGCAATTTATCTCCCAATTTATAAATAACATGTTTCAATTGTATCCACTGATATCAGTATCAAATATCTACAGATATTTATTGATATTTCAATTTTAGTATCTATTTAAAAACTACTATAAAAAGAGAATTTTTGCCGTCTTATACTCTGTCTCTTACCATATCATCACCATACACATATCATCATTTGGGTTAAATCATTATTCACTGTTTTCCTTATTGTTCAGAGCCAAGTCGTAGTTTCTGAGATGATTAAACTTTGTTTCAATTGAAGTAAACAATTCTCCCGTATTTTGCAGAGTTTCTAGTGTACCTATCAATAATTCATACCAAACTTTGTACTGAGAGTGTATATCTCCTCCACATATGCTAAAACACACCCAACTAATTCAGGGTCACCTTTTTCTCCTGAAGTTCTCTGTCCCTCTGTTTGAATCTGGGCTACTGTGTAGTGTTCATCCTTATTCTACATATTTTGTCTCCATTGGCCTGGACGTTCTTTTCACTACCCTACTGGTTAGAGTTTCTGTGTCCGGGTTCCCTGACTTCTTCTTGGATTGTACCTTCATTTTGGTGCCACATATCTTGAATTAATTTCCTGAGAAAAAGTTCTGGGGAAGTAAATTATTTGAGAACTTGCATATATAAAAATGTTTTGTCTCCTACCTTCATCGTCAATTAATATTAATAGTTTGGCTACGTATATAATAAAAATCTAGTGTGCATCTTGCCTCCAAAACCTTGAAAACATTGCTCTATTGTCTTCTGTTAATAGATTGCCATTCTACATGCTAGTTTCTTACATTGTAATTGAGAAATCCGTTGAAATTCTGATTACTGATCCTTTCGTGAAACTATTTCCCCTTCTCTGAAAGATCTTAGAGTCTGCTCTTTATCCCAGAGTTATGAACTATATTTCAAATCTGATTGTTCCTTTTATAGCCTCCTCTTTTTGTTTTATGAGACAAAAATCTTCTCTTTTCTGTCTGTATATTGTGGTAAGTTTTCTTCTGCTTTATGTTTTGTCTCTTTATCAACTTTTTTATGTTTATTTTAATATCTGTCTTTCATGCAGAGGAGTTTCTTAAATGTCTTCTCATTCTTAGCTTTCTTTTCATATTTAAGACTGATGTTCTACAAAGCTGTAGAAGTAGTGTGTGTGTGTGTGTGTGTGTGTGTGTGTGTGTGCACACATGTGCATGCATGGGCTTGGTGGGTGGTTGGCTTTATTATAAAGTTATCAAGCAAAGACTTGCTGTTTTGTTGGGGATCGTCAAATATCAGCGTGTATAGTTCTTTTCTATCTAAAATTTATGTGGAACTTATACAACTAAATAGCAAATAATAATAATAATAATAATGATAATACCAAATAATCCAATTACATAAAGAGCAAAGGACCTGAATAGACATTTTTCCAGAGAAGATACACAAATGGCCAAGAGATCAATGGAAATGTGTTCGACATCACTAATTATCAGGGAAATGCAAATCAAAACCACAATGAGATACTGCCTCACATCTGTTAGGATTGCCATTAACAGAAAGACAAGAGATAACAAATGTTGGTAGAGATATGGAGAAAAGGGAATCATTGTACACTGTTGGTGATAATGTAAATTGGTACAATCCTTATGGAAAACAGTATGGAAGTTTCTCCAAAAATTAAATTTAAAACTATCATTAGATCCAGCAATCTGACTTTTGGGTATATACCTGAAGGAAACAAAATCTGTATTTAGAGAAGATATCTATACTCTCATGTTCATTGTAGCATTTTTCACAATGGCCAGTATAATCTGTGTCTGATGATGAATGAATGGATAAAGAAAATGTGATATATTATAGAACAATATTATTGGACCATAAAAACAAAAGAAGGTCTACCATTTGGGACAACAAGGATTAAACTGGAAGGCATTATGTTTAGGTGAAATAAGCCAAACAGAGAAAGACAAATAGTGTATGGTATCACTTATATGTGAAATCTTAATGAAAACGGAAGTTATAGAAACGGAGAGTAGAATAGTGGTTGCCAGGACTTGAGGGGTGGGAAAAATGAGGAAATATTGGTCAAAGTATACAAACTGTCAGTTATAAGATGAATAAATTCTGAGGGTCTAATTTATAGTGTGGTGAGTGTAGTAAATAACACTGTATTATACACTTGAAATTTGGCAAAAGTATATTTTAAGCATTCTCACAAAATTAATAAATGAAGAGGTAGTTATGTTAGGTGACAGATGTGTTAACTTAATTGCAGTAATAATTTTGCAATGTATAGTGTATCAAATCTTCACATTGTGCAATTTAAATATATACAATTTTACTTGTCAGTTATACCTCATTAAAACTGAAGAAAAGGATGACATATGATCTGAGTATTTGCATTAACCCAGCAAACATTTATTGCATCTTTCTTTGGTAAAGTTTAGTATTAAAGATAATGTGAGGTACATAGAGGTAAAAAAGACATTTTCTTACTTTAAAGAATTTATAACATAGAAGAGAATTTTCAATCTAGAAGAGGAGAAGGATAACTCCAACCTGAGAAAAATTGGGGAAAATGCCATTACAGAGGTACAGTAATGAAAGAATCCTTACTTGCAGCTATTAGAAAGCTGAACAGAGCTTTATTCTCCAATATAGGACATCAAAGGTAGAAAGGAAGTACCTTATGGGTCCAGAGAGAAAAGATGAGTGCTAGCACCACGTCTGCTTGAAGGCAATTAGTATTTCTTAAATGTCTATGATGTGCTGTGCACAGAACACTATTGCAGTGGCCCGTGCTCACTCCCAGCACAATGAGTGGTTTAGTGTGTGGTGTAGGTGATTCTGGCTGCCTTTTTAAAATCTTTCCTCATCCTATTTTTCTCCTAACTAGATTAGGTGCTTGTTCTCAGAATATCTTGGACAAATGGTACTACATGGTACTATGTAATATATTGGGGCACAGAAGATATGTCCTTAGAAAGCCCCAATGAGCAATCAGGTTCTGCACAACTAGTAGAACCAAGTGTTAAAGGGGCCTTAGAGTTTATCTTATTCTCTTTCCCTGTCCCCTCTTTGCTAGCTCTGATTTCCAAGTATTTGGAAATTTTAGAGTTATATTTTATTATCGATTTTCTGTTTAACATTACTGGCACCAGAAGATGTGATCTGCATAAATTAAATGCTTTGGAATTTGTAGAGAGTTGCTTTATGGAGAAGCACATGATCACTTTTAGTAATTGTCCATATACAGTTGAAAAAAATGTGTTTTGGGGTGTAGAGATATGTATCTACTAGATTAGTTTCTCATATTGTTTGAGGCTCTTATATGCTTTTTTCTTTTTTTGTCTGCTTGTCTTTGAATTACTCAGAGAGGTGTGTTAAAATCTTCCACTACGATTATAGATTTTTCCATTTATTCTTTGATTTTTACTGCTTTTACTTTAGGTATTTTGAGGCTCCATTATCAGGTGCATACAGATTTAAATTGTTAAACCTTTTAGTTTGCTTCACCCCTGCATCAGTACTAAATGTTTCTATCTCAAGTAATGTTTCCTGCCTTAAACAACAGTTTCTATGATGCAAGTATGCCAGCTTTATTTTGTTCAGTGTTTCTGTGATCTATTTTTCCATTTTTTAACCTTCAAACTTTCTACATCATTTTATTTATTTTAAAAAATTTCAATAGATGTAGGAGATACAAGTGTTTTTTTCTTATGTGATTGAATTGCATCATGCTGAAGTCAGGGCTTTTAGTGTATCCGTCACCAGAATACTGTACATTGGACCTGACAGATAGTTTTTTATCTTTCACCCTCCTTCTATCCTCCCCCTTCTTAGTTTCCAATGTCTATTACACAACTTTATTAAGATATATATCCATTGTTTAACTCCCATTTATAAGTGAAAACATGCAGTATTTGTTTTTCCATTCCTGAGATACTTCACTTATGATAATGGTATCCATATTCATCAAAGTTGCTGCAAAAGACATGATTTCATTCCTTTTTATGACTGATTAGTGCTCCATGGTATGTATGTATATATGTATGCATATATATATATACACACACCTGCCATATTTTCTTTATCTACTTGTCAGTTGATGGGCACTTAGATTGATTTCATATCTTTGCAATTGTGAATTGTGCTGCCATAAACATTTGGGTGCAGGTATCTTTTTGGTATGATGACTTCTTTTCTTTTTGGTATACAGTAGTGGGATTGCTGGATTGAATGGTAAGTCTACATTTAGAGCTTTGAGAAATCTCCATATTGTTTTCTACAGAGGTTATACTAATTTACGTTCCCACCAACAGTGTATAAGCATTACCTTTCACTGCATCTGTTCCAACATCTGTTAAGTTTAGACTTATTAGTAAATGGCCATTCTGATAGGGTAAAGTGGTATCTCACTGTGGTTTTAATTTGTATTTCCCTGATGATTAATAATGTTTAGCATTTTAAATGTTTTTTTGCCATTTATGTATCCTCTTTTGAAAAAAATCTCTTCATGTTTTTGCCTCTTTACTTTTTAATGGGTTCATTTATTTATTTATTTTTTCTGATGATTTGTTTGAATTCTTTGTAGATTCTGGATATTAGTCTTTTGTCAGATGAATAGTTTGTTAATATTTTCTCCCATTCTGTATGTAGTCTATTCACTCTGTTAGTTATTTCCTTGCTGTGAAGAAACTTTTCAGTTTAGTAAGTTCCATTTATTTATTTTTGTTGTTGCTGTATTTGGTTTTGGGGTCTTAATCATAAATTCTTTGATTAGGCCAATATCCAGAAGAGTTTTTCCTACATTTTCTTCTAGAACTTTTATGGTTTCAGGTCTTACATTTAAGTCTTTTATCCATCTTAATTTAATTTTTGCATATGGTGAGCGACTGGGATCTAGTTTCATTCTTCTGCATGTGGCTATCCAATTTTCCCAGCACCATTTGTTGAATAGGGCATCCTTCTTCCAGTGTATGTTTTCATTTGCTTTGTCAAAAATCAGTTGTTTGTAGCTGTATGGTTTTATTTCTGGGTTATCTATTCTGTTCCATTGAACTATGTATCTATCTTTATACCAGTACTGTGCTGTTTTGGTTTACTATAGCCTTGCAGTATAATTTGAAGTTCAGTAATGTGATACCTTCAGATTTGTTCTTTTTGCTTAGGATTGCTTTGGCTATTCAGGCTCTTTTTTGGTTCCATACGAAATTTAGGATTTTTTCTTCAGTTCTGTGAAAAATGACAGTGATATTTTGAAGGAAATTGCATTGAATCTGTAAATCACTTTGGGAAGTGTGGACATTTTAACAATATTGATTTTTCCGATCCATGAGCATGGGATGTTTTTCTATTTGTTTGTGTTATCTACAATTTCTTTCATCAGTGTTTTGTAGTTCTCCTTGTAGAGATCTTTCACCTCCTTTGTTAAGTATATTTCTATTATTTTCTTCAAAGCTACTGTAAATGATACTGAGTTCTCTATTTGACTCTCAGTTTGACTGTTATTAGTTAATAGAAATGCTACTGATTTGTGTGTGTTAGTTGTGTGCACTAAGATTTAATGAATTAATTTATTAATTCTAGGAGCCTTTTGGAGGAGTCTTTAGGATATTCTAGATATAAGATCATATCATTGGCAAACAGGGATAATTTGATGTCCTCTTTTCCAATTTGGATGACTTTCATTTTTTTCTCTTGCCTGATTGCTCTGGTTAGAAGTTCCAGTACTATGTTGAAAAGAAGTGGTGATAATAGGCATCCTTGTTTTTTTCCAATTCTTAAAGGGAATGCTTTCAACTTTTCCCCATTCAGCATGATATTGGGTGTGGGTTTACAAAATATGGCTTGTATTATTGTGAAGTATATTCCTTCTATGCCTAATTTGTTAAGGGTTTTTATCATGAAGGAGTACTGGATTTTATTAAATGCTTTTTCTGCATCTATTGAGATGATCATATGTTTTTTGTTTTAAATTCTGTTTTATTGATTTGTGTATAGTGAACCATCATTGCATCAGTGGGATGAAACCCATTTGATCATGGTGATCTCTGTGATGTGCTATTGAATTCGATTTGCTAGTATTTTGTTCAGGATTTTTTCATCTATGTTCATGAGGCATATTGGTAAGTAGTTTTTTTTTCTTGTTGTGTCCTTTCCTGGTTTTGGTGATATTAATTTCATAAAATAAGTTGGGGAGGATTCTCCTTCTTGATGTTAGGTAACAGTTTCAGCAGCATAGGTTCCAGTTCTTTGTAGATCTGGTAGAATTTGGCTTTGAATCTGTCTGGTCTTGGGCTTTTTTATGTTGTTATTGTCAGGAGATTTTTTATTACTGTTTCAATCTCACTACCCATTATTGTCTGTTCAGGATATCTATTTCTTCCTGATTCAATTTTGGGAAGTTATGTGTTTTTAAAAATTTATGCATTTCCTCTAGATTTTCTAGTATGTGTGCATAGAGGTTTTTATAGTAGTCTTGGATGATATTTTGTATTTCTGTGGTATCAGTTGCAATGTCTCCTTTATCATTTCTGATTGAGCTTATTTGAATTCTTTCTCTTATATTTCTGGTTAATCTAGCTAGTGGTCTATTTTGTTTATCTTTTCAAAGAATCAACTTTTCATTTCATTGGTTCTTTGTATTTTTTTTCTTTTTGGTTTCTAGTTCATTAAGTTCTGCTCTGCTCTTTGTTATTTACTTTTTTTTTTTTTTTTGCTAGCTTTGACTTTGGTTTGTTCTTCTTTTTCTAGTTTCTTGAGGTGTGACATTAGGTTGTTAATTTGTGATCTGTGTATTTGATATAGGGCTTTTGATGCTGTGAACTTCCCTCTTAGCACTGCTTTTTGTGTATCCCAGAGATTTTGGTAGCTTGTGTTGCTTTTGTTGTTCAATTCAAAAATTTTTTTGATTTCCATCTTGATTTTGTCATTTACCCAAGGATCATTCAGCAGCAGGTTGTTTAATTTCCATGTGTATTAATCTGTTTTGTGCTGCTTCTAAGGAATGACAGAGGCTGGGTGATTTCTGAAGAAAAGAGGTTTGTTTGGTTTAGGATTCTGAAGACTGTAAAAAAAGCATCGTGCCAATGTATTCTTCTGGTGAGGGCTTCAGGGAGCTTCCAATAAAAGCAGAAGGTGAAGGGGAGCAGGCTTGTCAAATGACAACAGAAGGAGCAAGAGAGGGAGGAGTCAGTGCCAGGCTCTTTTAAACAACCTGCTCTCATGAGAACTAATAAAGCAAGAATTCACTTATATCACAGGGAAGGCACCAAATTATTCATGAAGGATTTACCCTCATGACCCAAACATTTTCCACCAGTTCTGTCCTTCAACACTGGGGGATCAAATTTCAACATAAGATTTGGATGAGCCATACATCCAAACCATATAACCATGTGTTTGTGTAGTTTTGAGAGTTCCTCTTGGAGTTGATTTTTGGTTTTATTTCACTGTGGCCTGAGAAGGTAATTGGTATGATTTTGATTTTTTAAAATTTACTGAGACTTGTTTTGTGGCTTAACATATGATCTATCCTAGATAATGTTCCATGTGCTGATAAGAATATATTTTGCAGTTTTTGGGTAGAATGTTCTGTAAATGTCTGTTAGATCCATTTGGTCTAGAGTCCTATTTCAGTCCAGGATTTCTTTGTTGATTTCCTGCCTTGACGACCTGTCTAGTTCTGTCAGTGGAGTGTTGAAGTCCCCAGCCATTATGAGTGTGCTATTTATTTCTTTCCTTAAGCCCACTAGCATTTTTTTATGAATCAGGGAGCTTCTATGTTAGGTGCATATATATTTAGATTTATAATATCTTTTTGTTGAATTGATCCCTTTATCATTATATAAAGACCATCTGTGTATTTTTCTATTGTTGTTGATTTAAAGTTTATTTTATCTGATATAAGAATAGCTACTTATATGTACACTTATGTGTTGATCAGTTAATATCAATTTGATGGTGAGTACATGTGGTGCTTATTTTTCCATTCTTGGGATTCTTCACTTAGTAGAATGTGTTCCAGCTCTATCCAGGAATATACAAGAGGTGCTATATCACCATTGTTTCTTAAAGCTGAATAGTACTCCATGGTATACATATACCACATTTTGTTATGTTGGGCAGGGGGGAGGGGGGAGGGAGGAGGAGGGAGAGGGGACGGATATATACATACACAAAGAGTGCAATGCGCACCACCCGAAGGATGGACATATTTGAAACTCGGACTTGGGGGGGAGAGGGAGGGCAAGGGCAACATACGTAACCTAAATATCTGTACCCCTGTAATATGCTGAAATAATAATAATAAAAAAGAACAGCTACTCCTGCTCGCTTTTGGTTTCCATGTGCATGGAATATTTTTTCCACCCCTTTACCTTGAGTCTATAAGAACATTTACAAGTTAAATGAGTTTCTTGGAGATACCATATATTTGGGTTGTAATTTTTTTTATTCAATCTGTCAATCTATATCTTTTATGAGGAATATTTAGACCATTTAAATTCAATGTTAATATTGATATGTGGGACACTGTACCAGTCAAGATGTTGATTGCTACCTAGTTGCTTTGTTTTCTCCCTTGTGTTACTGTCTTACAAGAGCTGTGAATTTTTACTTGCAGTTATTTTTACACTGGTGGGTATCTATTGTTTTGATCAGTGTATAGAGCACTTTTAAGAATTTCTTGAAGGGCAGGTCTAGTGGTGAAAAATTCCCTTAATGTTTGTTTGCCTGGGAAAGACTATTTCTCCTTCATTTATGTAACTTAGTTTTGCGGTATACAAAATTCCTGGTTGACAGTTATTCTTTTTAAGAAGACTAAAGATAGGTCCCCATCCCCTTCTGGCTTATAAGGTTTCCTTTGAGAAGTTTGCTGTTACTCTGTTGGATTTTCTTTTGTAAGTTACTTGAAGCTTTCGTCTCACAGCTTGTAGCTTGTAGGATTTTTTCCTTCACTTTGCTCAGTCCGATGACTATGTGCCTTGGAGATGTCCTGTTTGCAATGAATATTCCAGGAGTTCAATGACCTTCTCATATCTGAATGTCTAAATCTCCAGCGAGACCAGGGAAGTTGTCATCCATTATTGCCTCAAGTAGATTTTTCATGATTTTTGCTTTTTCTTCTTCTCCCTCAGGGATACCTATAATTCTTGTTTGGTAGTCTTACATAGTCCCACAATTCTTCACAAGTGAAGACCTTGTTCATTCTTCTTGATTTTTTTTTCTTTATTTTTGACTGTCTAGGTTTCTTCAAAAGCCTTGTCTTCAAGCTCTGAAATCTTTTCTTCTGCTTGGTCTTGTCTGTTGTTAATACTTTACATTATCACTATATTTTCTACTTCCCTAAATGATTCTTTCATTTCTAGAAGTTCTGTTATGTTTTCGTTTTCTTTTTAAACTATTTATCTCTTTAGTGAATTTTTCATTCATGTTCTGATTTATTTATTTATTTTTTGCTTCTTTATGTTGGTTTTCAACTTTCTCATTGATCCCATTGAGCTTATTTGTAATCTGTATTTTGAATACCATATCCGACATTTAAAAAATTTCTTTTTGATTGGAGTCCATTTTGCTGTAAACTTAGTGTGATCCTTTGGTGGTGTTGAAACAGGTTGCTTTTTCATATTACCAGTGTTCTTATGCCGATTTCTCCTCATCTGGAACCTCTTCCCTCAGTTTAAAATAGATATCATTGCAGTTTACCTGTTCTCCTCTGCCAGGAACTCTGCCACTCAGTGTAGAGAAGGAGAGGTATGCTGCCTTTCAGCTTGTGCAGGTAGGTACCCACTGTGGTATTGCTGGCAGTTTGCATTCACTGGGCTTCAGAATCCTGAAAGAGTGTTCAAGTCCAGTGGTGGTGGGCTAGGTTAGGTAATCTTCAGTTCCCAGGCCCCTGGATGGTGTTCTTGAGTCTTGGGGGTTGGGGGGACCGGACTGATACTGAGCTAGCAAACTTGCCTCCAGACTCCCTAGGTTCAGGTGCTGGCTGTAATAGTGAGGGATAGGATGCTCTCCATCCAGATGAATGCTCAGCAAGAAAGGGCAGATATACTCTGAACCTGTGACATGAAGGATGGGCCTCTTTTGATGAGATTACTAGAGGTAAGCAGCTATGGGACACGCAACTGCTCACAACTCCCTCTCTCATCGATGACAGTGGTCTCTGTCCTTTGGTGGCACAAAACCACCCAGATTCCCAGCTCCTACCCTGGCCCAGATACAGCAGAGGTGGTGGAGGCAGCTCAATTTGCTGTGTATAGGGCTACAAGACTGAATGTGGGCTATGGTGAAATGGTCCAGTGGGGGCAGTGTGGTTGTGTCAGAGACTTGCCTCCAGGAAGGCTCCTCACAAAAGTGACAGGCAGCTTGCAGCTTGGGGAGAGGAGTGTTAGCACCTTTCTCCCTCAGAGGAGGCAGAAGCTTCTGTCTTTGGGACGAACAAAAGTGCTCACTGCTTCTTTTTAGTGGGAATAGAGTGAACCCCAAGATCCATAGAATCCTGAGTGTGATAGGCACTCTGTTGAGGCAGGGCAGCTGCTTCCAAGTGCCCCGGCTTTAATTGTCACTTGTAGAGTCCTCCCATTTCTGAGTGGAATCAGCCAGCCTGAGTGATAGGTGTTCTGTCAGAGGTGAGGCAGCAGCTCTCAGGCGACCTGGCCTAGAGGTCCCCTGTGGAACACTTACCAGTCCAAAGTGGAATCAGCCAGCCTGGAAATGATAGGTACTCTGTCAGACGTGGGATAGCTGGTCCCAGGTGACCTGGATTAATCATCTCTCCATGGAACACTCACCAGTCCTGAGAGGAAACAGCCTTTCAACCGTGGCTGCCTGTGTGGCAGAGGACAGGAGAGGGGAGGAGGAAGAGATGGCCCCAAATGGTGGGGAGTGTCTCCACTGGGAGCAGCACAGATAATTTCAGATCACAAGCCGGGGGCTCTCTCGTGCAGGAGAGTGTGCATTCTGCCTTCCTCTGTTCTAAAAAGCATTCATGACACTTCCCTGTCCCCTTGGGGCAGCCTGCTTCATGGGTCAGAACTGCAGGAACAGTGCTACTCTCCTGTGTCTCCCCATTTTTTTGTGATTGTTACAGTCCAAATGGATGCTGGAGAATGTTTTGGAGCCAGTGACAGGACAACAGTGGGGCTCTGACCTCCCCAGCTGGATAGAGGCACCTACAGTATGTATAGGCAATATGGCACCTGCTGTCTCAGCTCAGGTCTATGATAAGGGGAAATGACCCTACACAGCCCTGCAGCCCAGTGGCTCTGTTCGCAAGAAGCTCTCAGTTCATCGATGGCAGCAGCTCCTGGATTTGTCAGGGCAGAAGGACTCTCTGACAGATTGGAAACTGGCAGACCACCACATGTGTGCGGGGAGAAAAAGTAAAACTTCACCTACCCTTTCTGCTGTTACTGGCTTTTTTAAGCGGCAAGTAGCCAAGTCTGCATTCGATTATGATATCCTGTTATTTATTTTCTATTCCTTCCACCTGCCTTACATTTATATTTTTTTGGATTAAATTTTAAGAAGTTTTCTTCTGTTCCATTACCTTGTTTACTATGTTTTATTTTACTATTCTTTTCATGATTACACCACAGAATATGACATGCATTTTGACATAGTATAGTGTAATATAAATTAGTATTTTTAAACCATTTTCCGGGCAATACAAAGACTCCTTTCTCACCTTTTGCCATTTTTATTGTGCTTTTAAGTTTTCTCATTATTACTATTCATATAAAGTTAATATGCATTTATATTTGAAAATGTTTCCCCTCTCCAATGTTTTCTATTTCTTCCTGCATCTCCTTGCTTCCTTCTATCATCATTTGTCTTCTACCTTAAGAATGCCCTTGACTATTAATTACAGGTTCATTGGTGACAATTTTTGTTGATTTTTGTTTGCTTGATTTTTTTTCCATAGAATTCAGGTTGACAGTCTTTTTCAAGATGTCGAAGACATAATTTTGTTGTCCTCCACCTTCCACTCTTTCTAATAAGAAATTAGCTGTAATTTCTTTGAAGATAATGTGTCTTTCTCCTCATGCTGCTTTGAAGACATTTTGTTGTTTTGTTTTATTTCCTTTGCTTTTCACCAATTTTACAATGATGTGTGCAGGTTTGGTTTTCCTTTGATTATCCTGCTTGATTTCATAGTGGCTTCTGAACCTTTTACTTGATGTCTTTAATCAGATTTGGAAAAAAAATCAGTCATCACCTCTCTATTTGTTACTTTCACGTTATTTTTTCATTTCTCCTTCTTGAACTCTAAATATACACCTATTAGAACTTCTCATCATGTTCTATTATGTTCATAACTTTTCATTATGTTCTATTAGAACTGTTCAAAACCTTCTATTAGAACTTTTCATTGTGTTTATTATGTTTACCTACTTCTTGGTGTTTTCTAGGCTTTTATCTTACCTTTTTTTAGTCTAACTATTTTCTTCTTTATCTTTCAGTTCACTAATTTTCTTCTTTAGCTGCTGAGTTGAATATCCTCTTAAATCCACATATTGACTTCTTAATTTCCATTATTGTGTTTCCTCTTCTATAAATTTCAGTTTGAAATAGAATTTCTAGACTTTCCTTTACCTTTTATTTCTATGTACATATTAAGCACAATAATTTAAAGTCCCATGGCAGAGAACTCTGGTATCTAGATGACTTGTGGGTCTATTTCTATATTTTTTTCTTGTTTTCAGTTGCGTAGTTTACTTTAATGCTTATTTCTTTTTATTCATGCTGGAATGATGTGCATAAAATTTGTAGAAATAATATGAGGCTATGAAATATAATGTCTCCCTGCAGAGAGAATTTAATTTTTCTTTTGCCAGGCAGTTGGGGTAGGGAAGATAAATTTAATTCAGTTAGGGATTGAACTATTCAAAGTTGGGCTTCAGACTTTTTAAGAGTTGATCTATTTCTGCTTCTCCCTTACTCCTATATTGTAGTCTTTTGGAAGTTTCAACTGAAAGGGTGGAATATTTCACAGGACTTCACCTCTATGACAGACCCTCAGCTCCAACCAACCTATGAGATTTTCTAAAAGTCTGCTCAATTTTTCAATTTCTCAAGCTGCCGCTTTGCACTCAGTTTTATTGGCTCTCAGCTACCCATTTTAAATCAGCAAATACCTTGGTAGAAAAAGTGTTGCCAGCTGTCAGGCTCACCTCTCTGAAATTCCTTCCATCTGGAATCTTAATTTCTCAAGCACCTTGGTAGCTCTGAGATGCTTTTAATAGGTTAGAAAACAATTTTGTTCAAGTTTCCTGCATGTTCTAAGAGGGAGGGTTAATCTGAAATAAGCTAGTCTGTTGTTTGTATGTAAAGTCTTTTCATCCTACCTTACTGACTTTATCTTTCTCTCTTCTTTGTTCCTCTCACACTTTGTTCATTGTGCTTCAGTCTCCTTGAACTTGTTCCTTCCTGCTTAGGTCCTTTGAACATACTGTTCCTATGCCTAGAATTCTTTCTCTCTTCTTCTCCCTCCCCTTGCCTAGTAAATATCTTTTCAGTTTTGAAATCTAAGATCAAAACTCAGTCCCCCAAATGAGATGTCCTGCTTCCCAGACTATGTCTCTTTTTTATAAACTCCCATTTTAATTTACCTAATCATTTTAGTACTTACCACAATTGCATTAACTATCGCATAATTAGTAGTTTAATGCTCCCAGTTTATTACTTTCCAAAGGCTACTTTACCAAACTGCTAAAAACTTAGTGGCTTAAAACAACACAAATTTATTCTCTTATAGTTCTGAAGGACAGAATCCTGAAATCCATTTTACTGGGCTGAAGTCAAGGTGTTGGCTATGCTGGTTCCTTCTGGAGGCTTTGGAGGAGCATCCATTGACTTGTTTTTTCCAGCTGCTGGAGGCCATTTGCATGCACTCTTTGGCTCCTGAGCCCTTCTTGTGTTCCTCCAATATTTTGCTCTATTGTCATTTCTCTTTTTCCATATAAGGTAACATTCATAAATTCTGGGTATTAGGATGTGAGTATCTTTGGTGGGGGGCCTTTATTCAGCCTATCATGGAAATGTAAACTTCATAAGAGCTGGAATTCTTTCTTTCTTTTTCACCATTGAATCTCTAGGGTATGGTCTGTAGCAGGTTCTTGAATATTTGTGGAATGAGCATTTTATCCCCAGACCAGCAAGACACTGATTGAATGTTGCCATAGAGATTTTCTCAAGAAGTCTTTTTAGGAGGAGGAAAAGTGACTGAACAGGAAATGATAGGGGACTAACAAACTGAGCACCTACGATGTGCCAGGCACTGAACTAGGAGTTTTACATTATCATTTTCTATAATTTTCACAAAAGCCTTCAGAATGTCATAATGTATGTCAGAATGTTTAATGTCATAGCCATTTTGTAGATGAAGAAATTGAGGCTCAGAGAAAACAGTAGACACTTTTACAAGTTCATAAAACTGGTCCATGGAAGAGAATTTAAATTTAGAATTTAAATTCAGGTCCATCTGAGCCCAAAGTTTATTGTCCTTTCATTATTCTATGCCAAAAAAAAAAAGAAATGGCTGAAATTTTAGATCTGTTACAGGCTCTCCCTTCTCCTATTAACTAAGGGATAAATTATTCTTTGAGCTTATGATTCATTCATATTATTTGAGAACATGCATTGGTTTACATTTTTTCAAAGTCAAAAGAACAGATTTTATTCCTGGTCCTTTCTGCTTATAAAAATTTTGTCCTGTTTAGGGGTATAATCCAGATTTGAGAATTCCTGTTTCAAAGGAACTAGAAATGTCTAAATTTTTTCTATCAAATGATGTTCTTTTAGCAGAAGTGTTCCCAGGTGGGTTGAATTTGGGAAACTAAAAGCTATCTTTACCAAAGTCGGCAAGGCAGTCCTGAATGGATCGTTGAGCAGCAGATGGTGGGAGCCTAGGCCGATATCCTTGTCATGTGAGAGCACTGCCTCTTGTAAGAACAATGACAACATCCCATCTGCCTGCCTGACAGCCACAACTCGAACGAGAGCCCTCTTGGAACCTTGCCTGTTCGGTCAAGCACCTTTATAACAACTAGGAACACTCTCTGACTCCTCAGAAGGGAAAAGAGAAGTGCAAAAATATCCTTCCACTGTTTTTTATTTTCAAAGTTTTAATTTAAAAATAGCATGTTCTCCCTGATTATAAAAGTAGTACATGTTCATTATTAGGACAGTTAGAATATAGTTTATCTGTAAATCCTCTAAATAATCTTGGTTAATATTCTGGTGAATATTCTTTTAATTTTTTTTCTGCATCTATACAAACATACATCCATATACAATTTTTATAAAAATGAGATGCTACTCTTCATAATGAGTTTGAAACTTACTTTTTCACTTAATGATTTATTGTCATCATCTTCCCAAGTCAGTTTATATGGGTTTGTTTTAACTTTTTAATAGTGAGGATATGCTATAACTTATTTATTCTTCCCCTGTTGGGAGGCACTGTGGCTGCTTTTGTTGTTTTCTGTCATAAGCAACATAATAATCAGTCTCCTATTACATGTATCTTTCTACAGATGGTCTTCCAAATCAAGTCTGCAAATATTTCTTTATTCCAGATGATGGAGATATGTACATGACTAAGAGAGACATTATTCCTGTCACAATAGGCTTAGAGTAGAGGGATGAAATTAGCCATTAAATAAGTAACTAAAAGCATGATGGTGGGGAAATTCAATGTGCCATGGGAATGTGTAATAAATAGATTTTTCTTGGTATTGGGGGGCCAGGTACAGCCTGTCATAGGACAAGTTGTTTAAAGTAACATTTGAAAGATGAGCAAATGTTAGTAGATGAAGTTAGTCTAGGGGAATTAAATGAACAGCTGGTTAAGGGTCAGAAGTTAGAGAGAGCATGACATGTTCATGATTGCAAGAAAGCTTGCTGCAGTGAGTAAGCGAGAGCCACAAAATGATGCTTGAGAGTTAGGTGAAGGCTGTATTTTGTAAAGGGAATATGAAAGATGGTATTAGGCAGATGAGTAACATGGTCATTCTGAACTTTATACTTTACTTATGAAATTGATAGTGTTCTATGATTGTTTGGATGTTGAACATGAAAGAGAAGGAAGAATCAAGTGAGACTCTCACTTCTGGCTTAAACAAAGTAAGTGCCATTCACTCTGTTTCTTGGTAGAGAAGTGGCTTTGAGGGGGGAAGAAGATGTTATCAGTCTGGTGCATCTTAAGCTTGAGTTACTTCTAGGTATCAAAATGAAGATGTTTGTAGGTAGTTAAACGTTTAGCTTTGCAGTTCAAATAAGATGACTGAAACAGATATATCACTTTTTGAGTCATTGGCATATAGATGGCAATTAAAAGCATGGGAGAAAATGATAATATTCAAGGATAATAGGATGATGACCAGGACAGAGAGATGAGAAATTCCTACAGTTGAGGATGGTGCAGGGGAGATGAGTTGATACCAAGAAAAAGTATCCTGAGAGATAGAAGGAAAACCCGAGAGTGTGGGGTCACAGAAAGCAAGGGAAAAAAAATATTGCTCTGTTTGGAGAAAGTGGCAAATTTTGTTAAATACTGAGGCAGGTTAAATGATGTTGGAGGTGAGAAGTGTGAATTTAGTATCACAGAGACCATCGGTGACCTTAGCAAGAGCAGTTTTGGTGATATTGAAGTTGGCAGAGGGCAATAAAAGAAGAAGGAAGTAAAGAATGTAGGAAATATATATGATACTTTCTTTAGGTTGTAATTCAGGTAGTGGAATTGTTAGATTAAAGTATGTAATAAAAAGTTTTACACATTTTGCCTATTTGCCTTCCAGAAAGTTTTTGTATATTTTTAGTCTTTTCTACAGTTTTGTGAGTGCTTATTTCACACTCCTGCCAGTCTTTAAAAATATTATCACAAATTTAATAAGAAAATATGACAAACCTAATTGATATTTAATTTGTATTTATTTGTTAGAGAGATTGAACAGTTTTTCACATTTTTTTTGACTATGTTTAGTCCTTCTTTTGTGAATGACTCTCCACACACCTTGTCCATTTTTTCTGTTGTGGGCTTAGATTTTTATACATTAACTTGTAAGATCTTAACATGTCTTGGTGTTTTTAACCTGATATCTGTCATATATGTTGCCATATATTTTTCCTGTTTATTCTTTTGTTTATCCTAATCTTTTTGTCATATACAAGTTTTTTTTTTAAATTCCGTAAAATCTAATTGTCTTTTTTCATTATGGTTCTATCTTTGCAATTTTGCTTGAAAAGGCCTTTCCACTTCAAATCTGCATACATATTCATTAAATTTTCTTTTAATAAATTCATGGTTTTATATCTTTTATTCCAATTGTTAATTCACATAGAATTCATTTTGATGTTACGTCTAAGATAATGTAAAGTTGAAATCTGAAGAATGAGTAGAATTAAGTAGGTGAAAACAGATATTGTAATGAGAAGATCATTTTAGGTGGAGGGAATAGTATGTGCAAAGGCCCTGAGATGGGAAAGTGCATGGTGATATCAAGGCTTTCTAAAAAGGTTAATGTGACCAGAGTTCAGAGAACAGGGAGAGAGTAGTGTTACATGAAATTAGAAAAGTAGGTGTGAATCTGGTATTTTAAGATTTAATTTTTGTTTCAGAGCAGCAAGAAGCCATTGAAACATTATAGGACACAGCATGATCACTTTTACATTTCGAAAAAAATGAGCTTAGTTTGAAATTGGGATAAGGACTGGGAGCAAGCAAGAATGTGTGCAAGGAGATCATTGGAGGAGACTATTTCAGTTGTTTACATAATAGTGATGGTAACTTAGATTCAAGCATGGACAATGAAGATGAGAGAAGTAGTAGAATTTAAGATGTTTAAAAGGAGAATAATCAAGACCTGGTTTAAGGAAAGTATCAGTCTGAGTTTGGTTGGAGAAATGAAACTACTCCAAAGTATTGTGAGCAGGAAGAGATCTAATAGAAGGGATTGGATGTTTATAAAACTATTGGATGGACTCAAAAAACAAAGGTGAGGAAAAGCTATTGTTAGATCTTAGGTTTCACCCTATCTTGGCAAGTTGCAGGAACCATTGGAAAGAATTGTCATGATCACACCCGTTTCTTGTAGCTAGATGGGATACTCACAGGAAAATATTTGCAAGCCTCTGTAAAAATGGCTGCTTGCTTATGCTGAAGAAAAAATAGCAAGATTTTTTATTCTCTTCCACCTTCCAGATTTCATGGTAAGGTCTCTTATTGGCACAATCTAACCAAGAATCTGCTGGCAGATATCCTGAGGAATATAGAACCCAGGTTTTCACTTCTTATTCTTCAGGGGAGAAGATAAAAGGATAAAAATCATGTTGAGTTACCAGTAGACAATTTGCCATGAAAAGTGAAGGAGAGATAAGTTATCAATGGTGGAACTTTTTGGCACAGGTAACTAAATAGATGGTAGTATCACATGATAATATAGAAAACAGTGTAGGGTGAACACATTTGAAAGTGCTAATAGTAATAATATTAGCTGTATAAAGAATAAACATTTATATAACATTAACATGCGACAGGCACTGTGCTAAGTGCTTTACATATTGTTTAATCTTCAAGAAATTTTTGAGGTAGATATTAATATTGTTGTCATTTATAGCTGAGAAAACTGGCACACCAAGAAGTTTAGAAAATTGCCCAAGGACACAGAGCTAGTAAGTGGTAGAGTTGGGATTTCAAACTCAAGCTCCAGAGTCTCTTATTTTAACCCCTATAAACCACCACTGAAAAAATTATAAATTTGATTTTAGACATGTTGAGTTTGAAATACCATTGAGACATTTGAAAAGAAATGTCAAATAGGCAGTTTAAAAGAAATGTCAAGTAGTTTGGAAGCTCAGAGGCAAGGTTTCGCTGGGGACTTTAAAAGTCATTACATTGCAAAATATGTTGTGGATATGGATGAGATTTCCTAGGGAGTGAGTACAGAGTTAGAGAATAAGAATGCTTGGGACTGATCCTGGAGGAACATAAACATTTGAAAGCTCTGTAGAAAAGGATAAGCTTTCAAAGGACCTGGAGAAGGAACAATAAAGGAGGTAGAATTAAAATTAGAAATTACTTTATTCTAAGCAGTTGAGGTTCGAGAAAAGTCACTAAAGATGAGATTAAGGAATTAGGTGCTCCATCACTTAATAATATGGGTTACATAAGTGGACATTAGAGTCAATCAGGATTACAGAATGACTTGAATTGGGGAAGAAGGCACTGACCCAGGTGTATTTTATATTATATTACATAATGCTATGTTAGTTATAGAGGAAAAATTTCAAAAAGAAGGATGTCATCAAGAATGTCACAAAGAGCATCCCACCATCTGCTCTCATTTCTTTTGCTTTATCAACTATTCTCACTTTGATCATTTTTGACCTCATCCAGAGTTGATCTGATAGCATGACAGAGAAAAGAAGCCACTTTAGAGTGGGTTAGACATAAAGGGAGGGGAGGACCGAGAGAGCAAGTATGGACTATTTTGAGCAGCTTGATTGTAATAAAGAGAAGAGAGATTCAGCTCTGGCTGCAGAGGAATTTCATTAAGGAGAGGGTTTTTAAAAATTGTTTGCTTGTTTTTAAGAGGAAAGAGACTTAAACATGTTTAAAAGCTGATGGAAAGGGTCCAGTTGAGGTGCAGGGGTGGGGGAAGTTTGAATATGTAGGAGAGAGACGATGTAACCATTCATGTGAAATTACTGAGAAGAATTGGAAGGATAAAATTCAACGCCCATGGAAGGCTGGCCATCGATAGGAGCTGGGTCGTGTCCTCTGTTGTAATTCTGGGAGAGAAGAGAAGATAGCATTGGTGTGGAGAGTTTATAGCATGCAGCTGATGGAGATTCTGTTTCATAGCTTTAATTTCCCCTGTGAAATAAGAGATGTAACCCACTTAAGTATGCAAACAGGAAAGTGAGGTAGGAAAGGAAAGCAGAGAATAATAAAGAAGATACAAAATTGTATTGATCAGGAGGACATTCTGAGAAGCACAATGGGATTTTGGGAAGTATTACATGCCAATTTGAAAATGGTCATCATACATTTATTAGTAAAGCCAATATGACATACTGTGTGACATTTTCTAGTAGAGTTTAGCTACTTAGGTATAGGCATTGGGCAAATAGCTCAATTTATTAAGAGTTAGAATTTTATTTGTTAGACAGTAGGAACAAAACAGACGAAAGACTTTAGGGTATTGGTAAGAGCATAAATTACATGATACATGATTGACTCTAAATTGGATGAGAAGAGAAAAAGGAATGGGATAACAAATTGGGGGAAATTAGAAGGATTAATGGATTGAGGGTAAGGTAGAGGTCAAAAATGATCCAAGTGGCAATAGCTGATAAAGCAAAAGAAATGAGAACAGATGGTGGGATGCTTGGCTAATGACTGAGTGGTAGAATAGTTTTTATGATTATAAAGTCTCATGGTCATGAGACAAAGCGGCGGAGGTTCGA
>CAUYSK010115273.1:0-33607 GCA_963575035.1 Avahi laniger
TTAATTTCTTTCTATTTTTGGTAGAGACGGGGTCTCGCTCTTGCTCAGGCTGGTCTCGAACTCCTGAGCTCAAACAATCCGCCCGCCTCGGCCTCCCAGAGAGCTAGGATTACAGGCGTGAGCCACCGCGCCCGGCCTTGAATGCTATTTTTTTGAAAAGCGTTTTCTCTGATCTGTTGGATTTTGGAGCCTCACAACAGCCTGTGATACAGGTAGGGCAACTAATATTCCTGTTGACAAATGGGGAGAATGAGGTAAAAGCCAAGACAGGGTCACTCAATTATTTAGTAGTAGAGCAGACACTAAAACCCAGATCCTTCATTCTCCTTCTTGTCTTGTACTCTTTTTAGTAAAGAACTGAAAATGTTTTGATGAGGAGCATACTTTGGATTTTTGAGGTAAAAATGCAAGTTTATAGACCCCAAAGGACCTGGACTGCTTGGAACAGAACATACCGTATGATAATATTGACTTAGGGGACACAAAACTAGTGGAAGCAACTTCTTCCTTTGTTAAATTTAGGTCCATTTCTAGTCATTGGAAGCATTTTTACTTGAATCTGCATTTTTGTCTTTGTAGAATTCTGGAGGTATGGAGGGGAGGGAAAGTAAAGGATTACTAAATAGCAGTTTTGGTCTTATTTTATGGGAGTACACATCTATAAAATTTAGACATTGAGAAATTATATCTGGAACACGAGGATGCTTAGGTTACTACCACAGTGGGAGATCTATCGTCCCTTACCTGGTAGGAAGAGTGATAGTTTATAAAGAAGTTATAACTGCATAGAAAAAAAGACTGGGAGAGAATGTATCACAATGGGTAATTTTAATTTTCTCCTTTGAACCTATCTATATTTTCTAAGTTCTCTACAGTGAGCATGTATCATTTTTACAATCAGAAAAAGAAAACAGGTCGGGCGCGGTGGCTCACGCCTGTAATCCTAGCTCTCTGGGAGGCCAAGGCAGGCGGATTGTTTGAGCTCAGGAGTTCGAAACCTGCCTGAGCAAGAGCGAGACCCCGTCTCTACTAAAATTGGAAAGAAATTAATTGGACAACTAAAAATATATAGAAAAAATTAGCCGGGCATGGTGGTGCATGCCTGTAGTCCCAGCTACTCGGGAGGCTGAGGCAGGAGGATTGCGTGAGCCCAGGAGTTTGAGGTTGCTGTGAGCTAGGCTGATGCCACGGCACTCTAGCCCGGGCAACACAGTGAGACTCTGTCTCAAAAAAAAAGAAAAAGAAAACATACAGTATATGGTATTTATGATTCAAATGAAAATTTGGAAAAATGTGAATCTTAAGACTTTTGAAGAGGAGTTTAAACACTTGATGCTATCAAAATGTTTTGCTTTCTAAGTAGTTATGTTAAATCAGTTTGATAAGTTATTTGATTATAATCTTATGGGTCAAGTTGTGAATGTGTTAAGTGGTTTGGATTTTTCTTTGCATTAGAATTTGGTCATTTAGCTCTGCTTATCAAAAAATTAATTTTGGTTCTCCAGAATCATCCAAGGCCTTGAGTTTACTTACAGTAATTATTTATCAATAAATGATCTAGAAATAGCTCTCTGATCTATCCTGAAGATTGATTTAAGTATCTCCTCATATACGTGCATTACCTGTCAGGTTTCTGATAAAAACCAAATTGTTAACACTCTTTAAGGAACTGTTTTTCGTCCAGGGACATTGGACTCATTCATTTCTCTCATTTGCTTGCTCATTTATTCACCATCTACTATGTCTTGGGCACTGTACTAAATACTGGGGACATATGTAAAAGGCAGGGTCCCTGCCAATAAAGACTACAGTTTTTAGTTTGGGAGAGACATCACAGAGATATCCTTAGCATCTGGAAGTATCCTGTCATTTCTTTTTTCTGGTTTGTAACTAGAAAGGCAAAATGATTAGCTTGTTTGTTTGAAGACCTTAATGTATTTAGGGGTGTGGATAGTTGGCTTTAAGAAGAGCTGATGGCTTCATAGTTATTTCTCTGACTACAAAATATTGAAAATCATTGCTGTCGATAAGATAATTTTATCTAAGGACCATTTCTTACTGAGGTAGATGAACTAAGCATTCATATTTATATCAGGTTTGCTTTGGGAACATAATTTAAAAACCTTGTATTTACTATTCTAGGATGAAGACAGTGTCTTTTTTTCTTTTATCCTCTATACTTAACACTGTATATGAGACATAATAGATACCAATATGTATTCATTATACAGTCATGTGCTGTATAACGTTTAAGTCAACTATGGGCCACATAATTATAATGGGTAGTCCCATAGGATTATAATGGAGCTGGAAAATTCCTATTGCCGTCATAATGTTGTAGCACAGTTACTCTATTTTTTATCAATTTAGTGTAGTATAAAGGTAGAGTGTTTATAAAGTCTACAGTAGTATAGAATAATGTCCCACTTATATGCTTCCATTCCTTGACAGGTTTCTAATAGGAAAAACCAAATTGTTAACACTTCTTTAAGGTACTGTTTTTCATGTTCACTCACCACTGACTCACCTAGAGTAGCTTCCAGTCCTATAAGCCCCATTCATGTAGTTTTATCTTTCATGTAGTATTTTTACTGTACCTTTTCTGTGTTTAGGTACACAAATACTTACCATTGTGTTACAATAGCCTACAGTATTCAGTACAATAAGATGCTTTACAGGCATCCTCCTATGCTTAGGAGAAATAGGCTATACTATATAGCCTAGGTGTGTAGTAGGCTATACCTCATAGGTTTGTGGAAGTACACTCCATGATGTTCACATGATGAAATTGCCTAATGATGCATTTCTTAGAAAGTATCTCCATTGTTAAGCGTTACATGACTATTAATAAATGAAAGGACGTTTCATGTTTAAACTTAATTTTAAGAATTTCAATATTGGTACATATAGATTGTATAAAAAATTACCTTTTGTCTAATATAATGAGATATATAGTATTTCCTAGACTATTAAGAGTTAATCATTTAGGCCAGTGAAGTATCCCACTAAAAACACTTGATATATAGTCATTTGGCTACTTTTAGAACATCTTAAGTCACTGATAGCTGTAAGGTAGCCTGTTTATTGTTAACTATAATTGAGGCAAAATTTGCTTCTAACTTCATCTCTTCCTAGTTCTTCCCTGTGGAACATTAGAGACCTAGTCTTTCTTTTTTAACAAGATAACCCTTCAAATATTTGAAGGTGAGTATTCAAATCTTTCTTGAGTACACATGTACGTACACATGTACGACATTGTTCTGGGCATTGTGAAAGATCCAAGGGTGGTTAATAGGCGTAGTCTGTTCACAAGAAGTGGGTACAGATAAAGAGCCATGAGTTTGCTGAGAAGAAAGAGAGTGTTTTTGCTCATGATCAAGAAAGCTTCATGGAGGAGAATAGTGTTTGAATTAAGATAGAGATAGGGCATTTTAGGCTGAGAGCATAATCAAAGAGATCAGAAAGCACAATGTAAGTTAGAGGAATAGAAAGAGGCCCAGCTCACGCCTGTAATCCTAGCACACTGGGAGGCCGAGGTGGGTGGATTGCTCAAGGTCAGGAGTTTAGACCAGCCTGAGCAAGAGCGAGACCCCGTCTCTACTAAAAAAAATAGAAGGAAATTATCTGGACAACTAAAAATATATATATAGAAAAAAAATTAGCCGGGCATGGTGACGCATGCCTATAGTCCCAGCTACTCGGGAGGGTGAGGCAGTAGGATTGCTTGAGCCCAGGAGTTTGAGGTTGCTGTGAGCTAGACTGAAGCCATGGCATTCTAACCTGGGCAACGGAGTGAGACTCTGTCTCAAAAAAAAAAAGAAAGCGACCCAAGTTAGTTGTTTCCTAAACTATCCTCCAGAGTCCAGAATATTAAAAGTGTTCATTATTGTATCCTCATGTATTCCCAGCACCTGAAGGAGTGTTTGGCAAATAATTGGAGTTCAGTAAATATTTGTTGAATGAATAAATGAATTGTCACATTTGGGAAATACTGGACATCCTTTTGTTGGATATTTACAAAGAAGTTTAGGATATTGAACACCTTGATAAGTCCATCTCAAACTTCTTTGCCTGTGGAATGACCATTAACTCTTGAAATCTTCTGGAAAATATTTCTCTGGGCCTATATGTGGTAGAGGTGAGATGGAAGGATGGAAAGTGTTTTCTTCTGCAAGTGAAACACACCAAGTTTCTTCAGTCATTCTACACTTGATAATTTGGTTTCTATACTCCTCACCAGTCTGCTAACCCTTCCTGTAAGCATTCTAGCTTGACAGTGTCCTTAAAATGTGGTACTCAAAACAGGACACAATACTCCAGTTGTGAACTAACCAGTGAAGAGTACATGGTACTGTTACTCTCCTTTTCTGGATGTTATTCTTCTAATGAAGCCTAAGATTGTATTTTGTTTCTTTTTAGCAGCTGAGTCACTCTCTTGGCTCATATTCAGTTCTCATATTAATTTACAAGAAGTTCTTTGAGTAGATTCAGAGAGATTTCCTATTAGAGCTAACAAATGAATGCCCATTTTCTTCTGATTGAGTCTAGGCTGTTTTCTCAGAAGTACTCGTCATTCTTAGCTTCCTGAAACCTGAGAAAGAAAAGAAAAAAAGAATTAATTGTACATTCTAGAGTTGAGCAACTGACACCAAAAGACTTTAATCCAGCTGCCCTTCTGAGTATACTCAGAAGTATGTAAAATATAATGAACCTTCCGTTACCCGTCATTGAGATTTAACAAATGAAGATAGTTGCCATATTGCCTCAAATATCTTTTTTGCTGAAGTATTTTAAAGAAAAAACCACTTGCCATCATTGTATCTAACAAAATTGACAACATTTCCTAGGTATCAACTAATGTCTGATTCATAATCAAATGTCCTAATTGTTTAAAAATGACTTTTTATAGTTGATTTTTAATTGAATCAAGATCCAGACAGGGTACATACATTGCATTTGGTTATGTTTCTTAAATCTCTTACTACAGCCCCATATCCCTCCCACTCCTTGTTGGCATAGTTTGACTCTTTACACTTCTTTGGTCCTTCATGTCTCTTTCTGTACCAAATTCTCTTACTGTTCCTTTTGAAATCTGTATCAGATTTTTTTCTTCCTTCACAACAGTTCAACAGGCATTTTGGAATATTATGTACAAAATGTGCTAGGCATTGTGGGAGATACAAAGATTTATTTGACGTGTATCTGGCTCACTAGGAGCCAGCATTCCAGTGGTAGAGGCAGATGTTACAGAAAAAATATGAAGTGGATTATTTGCCCTCCAGTGGGTCATGCCTTGATTATAGTAGCCTCCCATTTTTTTCCCCCTGGAAAATGCTGTCAGTGGAATCTTCTGAATACATCACTTTAAACATGTATAGATCAGGAACCCACAGATGATTCCCTCTTCAGTCAATCCAAACAATATAATGTTTTTGGCCTGTCCCTCAGTTCTTCCACTGGCTCCCATCCTTACCCAAAGTGGAACTCTTCCTCAAGGCACAAAAATACTTATTTTTTTTTAAATAAGTTTATATTATGTAGAATTTTCATTCCTCCAACAAGATTATAAACATCTTGAGAGCAGAAATCTTGTTTTCTTTTTCTGTATAGTACTGAGAGCTTAATAAGTACTTTTGGAGAGTCCAGGCCTGTTCTTCCTGTCTACTACCCTCCTAGAATCAGCTGGAGCTTCTGCCAGTTAAATAATCCAGATCTGAGTCTCCTACCTCAGAAGTCTCCATAAAAATAGTCCATTCGCTGCGTCCATGGCAGACTGATTTCTGGTTGTAGTTAGCTTGACCGTCTTCTTTGTAGCACTTCAGGCAGCCATTACCTGTTGAGCATGATTGGCTGTTGATAGGAAAGCTTTCTGCTCTCCTTGTCCTAAACCAGTAGTTCCAGAATTAAACTGTGTATCAGAATCACCTGAGAGAATTTCTGATGAATAGATTTCCTGAGTTTCACTCTAGACTTCTAAATCAGCATTTCCAGGAATAGGATAGAAATCATTCTTAGGAAGTCAGCAGTGGTTTGTAGACTGACTTTGGGGACCAGACAGGTAATTTTTATTTGTTTAACATCTCTGGCAATGGAGACTTTATAGCTTCCTCTCTTTTCAGTTGCAGTACAGTATTTCATTCCCCTGACAACCAGTAAGTTCTGATAGGTTCAATTTACTTTTCTGCAGTATGGTAGGATCTCTTGCTTTGAATTACACCAGGCAAAGCACATGAATCAAATGCCCAAGATAAAGATACAGGATCCAGTGAGGTGGCATCTTGATTTTCTAAATATAACTGAGCTCAAATTTAAAGCCTCAGAACCTGTCAGCCCTCCAAAAGCTTATTCCATCTTTGTTTAGTGACTACTTTAAAAGTTGTTTAAAATCAAAGAGTTCAACATTTTTGCAGTGGATAATCTTTTGGATTTTTCATACTTCATGTGTATTCAATAAAGGTTAAACATGTGATTTAATTTCATACCTCTGATTTTCTGTGAAAATAAATCTGTATATTGGGAAAAAGTTCTTTATTAGACTGCATGATATAATTTTGGGACCAGATATTGTGGTTAAGTTATTGAGCAAAGTAGAGAAACTGAAGCTTCAGGATTATCCAGTGAGTTAATGACAGACCCAGAAATAGAATCTTGTGCTGTTTGCTTGGGTTATGATTTAGTTTGAAGAGGGTGGCCTGTGATCTGTTTACATAAATTGCAGGAAGTAAGGTTCGGGGTTTGGAAGAAGTTATAACTCTGTGATGTTTGGCCAGGGAGCTCCCCTCCCCCATATTCACCACCTGTTTTATCAACAGTAGTCCTAAAATGTGAAAGGAAAAGAGGCAATTCAGACTTAAACTTCCTACTCCTAAAACAGTCTTAAAAAGTTGAAGCTCGGGGGGCAAGGGCAATGTAACATGAACATTTGTACCTCCGTAATATGCAGAAATAAAAAAAAAAGATAAAAGAAAAAGTTGAAGCTGATTGTTGATTAGTGTGCTTTTTTCATCTTCTTTTAGTCTTTTCCTGGCCCTGATCTTGTTTTAGGTGGCTATGCTATAGCTAAGTAGTTGATTTGTAGAAAGTAGTAGAGTGGTTTCCTTTAGGATTTTTTTTTTCAGGTGTATGAAACTTTTTAATGGGCCATACATGTATCTTCATTAAATATGTTTAATAAATAAACAGTATGGTTTGAAAATAGTGGACGTCACCAGAAAATAAACTTGACTGAATAGTTCAAGAGGTTATAGATTTGAAAATAATAGGTATTATTAGCGTTGCCTTCTGGTGAAGTCATTACTTCTACCCTCCTTTTCCTGTTCCAGCTTTGAGGGTTGGGGATGGATCCTGTGGCACTAGTGAAGAAAGAAGCAGGAACATGACAGAATAAGAACATTTGTGTGTGATGGTTCTGAACTTGCTCTCTTTTTCCCTAACAGCTTTGTTAAGGTGTGATTTGCATACCATACAATTCACCAATTTAAAGTGTAAAATTCAGTGTTTTTTAATAAATTCAGAGGGTTGTGCAACTATTGCTACAATCTAATTTTAGAACATTTCCCTCCCCCTCTAAAGGAAACTCCATACCCACTAGCAGTCAATCCCCCCCCTTTTTTTTTTCCCTTTTCTCCTCCCACTGCTAGCCCTTAGACACTACTAATCTAATCTAATTGTTCATCTAAAATCTAATTACTAATATAAATTTTCCTATTTTGGACATTTGATGTAAATGGAATCATACAATATGTAGTCTTTTGTGGCTGATTTCTTTCACTTTGCATAATGTTTTCAAGGGTTGTACATGTTGTAACATATATCATTCCTTTTTATTGTTGAACAGGATTCCATTGTGTGGAAATAACACATTTATCCATTCATCAGTTGATGGGCATTTCGATTATTTGCACTTTTTTGTGATTATGATTTAATGCTGCTGTGAACATTCTTGTACAGATTTTTCTGTGGATGTATGTTTTCCTTTCTTGGGTATTACACCCTAGGAGTGGAATTGCTGAGTCATATGGTAACTCTTAAGTTTAAGTTTTTGACGAACAGCCAGACTGTTTCCCAAAGTAGCTGCATTATTTTACATTTCTGCTAGCAATGTATGAGAGTTTCAGTTTTTCCACATCTTTACAACACTTGTTGTTATCTATCTTTTTGATTATAGCTCTCCTAGTGGGTGGGAAGTGGTATCTCATTTCGATTTGCATTTCCCGAGTGACTAATGATGCCAAACGTTTTTTCATTGGTTATTGCACATTCCTGTATCTTATTTGTAGAAATGTCTGTTTAAATCCTTGCCCATTTTTTAATTGGATTGTCTTTTGGTTATTGAGTTATAAGAGTTCTTTATATATTCTGAATGCCTACGTTACTCTTTTAACTGTGGATTGGTCCTAAATTGCTTGAGGTGGAGAGACGCGATGGATACAAAGACTATATTAAGCAAAGATCTGATGAGTTTTCAGTCAGCTCTTATTTTAAGTTTCTTTTCTTTTTCCAGTTCTTAAAGAGCCTGATTTATTTATTCATTGAATAAATATGAGTGCAGGTATATACCAGGTTTTGGGAATATAACAGAGAATGAAACATAAAAATTCCTGCTTTCACAGAGCTTACATTCTAGTAGGGGAGAAACAGACAGTAAATAAAAATCATGTCAGATAGTGAGAAGAGTTATAAAGAATAGAGTGTGATGGAAGTTCTTACATATTCTTTACCTTTCCTGAATTCTTTTTTTTCGAAACAGAGTCTCACTCTGTTGCTCAGGCTAGAGTGCTGTGGCATCAGCCTAGCTCACAGCAACTTCAAACTCCTGGGCTGTAAGCGATCCTTCTGCCTCAGCCTCCCGAGTAGCTGGGACTACAGGCTTGCACTACCATGCCCGGCTAATTTTTTCTATATTTTTAGTTGTCCAGCTAATTTCTTTCTATTTTTAATAGAGACGGTGTCTCGCTCTTGCTCAGGCTGGTCTCAAACTCCTGAGGTCAAACGATCTACCCACCTTGGCCTCCCAGAGTGCTGGGATTACAGGCATGAGCCACTGCGCCTGGCCTGAATTCTTAATCTGTACCTCTTCGCCCTGACTTTATTGCACTGTCTACTTAATTTTACTTCATACAATTTTGGCTAAACTTTTATTTTTCTCTTACTCTTGATTTTTTATTTTTCTCTTTATTTCAGCATATTATGGGGGTACAGATGTTTAGGTTACGTATGTAGCCCTTGCACCCCGTCCCCCCCAAGTCCGAGTTTCAAGTGTGTCCATCCTTCGGATGGTGCGCATTACACTCTTTGTGTATGCATATACCCGTCCACTCCTCCCTGCCTGACATCCAATAGATATTATTCTTATATGTGCACTTATGTGTTGATCAGTTAATACCAATTTGATGGTGAGTACATGTGGTGCTTGTCTTTCCATTCTTGGAATACTTCACTTTACTCCCGATTTTTAACCCCCTTGCACTCTAATTTTTGCCCTCACTGTTCCACAGAACCACCCTCTGTAGTATTAATAATTATCTTCTATTAAAAGCCAATATTCTTTTCAGTTATGTCCATTTTGATCTACAGTTAACTCTGTTGTGTTTTTCCCCCTTAAATCACGTGCTGCTATCTGCAGTGTAATTTTCTCAAGTTTGTTTTTAAAACTAGTTTCTATTCTCTTAATTATCTATTTGGACTCTCTTGTAATACTCTGTGGTGAATAGAGGATCCTTGGGATTTTAGTCACTTTCTGAAAGCAGGTGACTTCTTAGTTCAAGCTGCACTGCTGCCTTCAGGTTTAGCTAGAGGAACTGGGATGAACAGCTGATTGCTACTCACTCAGCAAGATTCTTTTCCCTTTCCTCCTTCCATTTCTCCTATTCTGGCTGATTAAGACAAAGCTGTTTCCTTGACTGCCTTAGTAATTACCTGTGACTAATAGTATAACAATTCACACTGCTCAGGCAAGTAACCTGAATCAAAGAGGTTGTTCCTTCATGGATGTCAGTGGATTTTATACTTCAAGCCTTTTTGAAAGATAGGGCTGAATTCAGAAGTAAAGCAGAAAAAGAAGGAATAGCCTCTTGACGTCTAGAGCTGTAACATTTATTAACACATTTTTAATTCTTACCTTTATCTGGCGTTGTGTTATGCTTTCATTCAAGCTACTGTCATGGTACCTGAGGCATGAATTTTTCTTTTTTTAATGAAGGAGAAAATTAAGCCTCAGAGAAGTTAATATATCCAAGGTCACACAGTAACCATCAGAGTTGGGATTCCAGTCTAGGTCTGCAGACTCAAGGTCATGAATGTTGTAAACATTCTATCTCTGTGTAGGTGGGAGAGGAGAGAGGACTCATGGGAATTACTTTGGAGCTTTTTCAAAATACTGGGTCTCCTTTCGCCCCTTTCCCCCAAATAAGGCATTATTATGTATATATTAGCTTGTTATAACAGCTGCTTCCTAAATGTGAATAATTTGTAACTGAGTTAATCTACACTTGGACACTGCTTATATTAAAATGAATTCCTTCTTCAGTTGGTAATGGAATATAATACAGTAAACAGCTTATGTTGGAGCATTCTCATTAGTGAATGAGTGGCTTTTATTAATACTACCCATATTCTGGTTGTATTATTCTACTCAGACTTTCTTGATGCATGTTGGTTTTCAAAGGATTTGGAGAAGATGCTGCTAGATGCTGTTGGCAACAAATTAAACCATATAAATTATGGATGTAATTGAATGGTTAATATAATTGTTCAATTATAGTTTGCACCACAGAGATGTGAGTTTGTAACTTGACGGACACATTGAGATTTCCTGACTTCAGTGTGACCCTTAGCCTTCTTTTGTGAGATTCCCATGTTGCTGGTCAGTTGCTTGGGTAGGGAGAAGATTGACATATGTTTGTTCTTTCAATCAGCAAGCCTGGGGTTCAAAATATCATTAGGAGCAGTAGTTTAGATGAAAAATTGAGAACACTGGAACTAAGGCATTGAGGCAAGCACCAATTAGAAAGATAACTAGGAGCTAAAATTGATAGTAAATGGTGGCTGATAGGGGGTCCAATAAGGGTGTTGATACTTGGGCAACTCAATAATATGAGATCGTTTTCCCTTGTCTGAGTTCTGAACTGACTGAGAAATAAAGAACCAACATTCGAAGAAACAAGGTAGTACCTTTTTAAAAATTGGCTTTTATTAAGATAAAATTCGCATAGCATAAAGTTTACCATTTTAAAGTGTAAATTCAGTGGTTTTTAATATATTCACAAGATTGTGCAACCATCACCACTATCAGAACATTTTCATCACTCCAAAAAGAAACCTCTTAGCAGTTACTCCCCATCTGCCATCTTTCCCTTCCCTCATCTTCTGGTAACAACCAATGTACTCTCCATCTCTGTAGATTTTCCTCTTCTGGACATTTTGTATAAATGGAATCATACAATATATGACTTTCTGTGTATGACTTTTTCACTTAGTATAAGGCTTTCAAGGTTCATCCATGTTTTATAGCACATAACAGTACTTCATTCCTTTTTATGGCTGAATAATACCACATTGTATATTATATGAATATCATATATAGATGTACCACATTTTGTTTATTCAATCATCAGTTGATGGACATTTGGATTATTTCCACTTTTGGCTATTGTGAATAATATACTGTTATGAACATTCATGTGCAAGTTTTTGTAGGAACATATACATTTTCATATATATACTTATAAGTAAAATTGCTGGATTTTTTGGACTCTGTTTAACTTTTGAAGGAGTTGCCTTTGTTTTTGATAAAGCTGGTATTGTAGAATGTGGCTTAGGTTTAAGAGCCAAATGAGTTGGCTAACTTCTCACAGCCCATCATCCCCACCTGCCAATGGGACAGTTCATTGTAGAGGATGTTTTGATTAGCAGAGCAGACACACTCAGATCATTGCCTTATAGAATCCTGGATGGAGAAGGAAAAAGAGACTAAATCCCTGGTGCTCAGGTCTTTTGTTAAATTAGCCTTACCCCTTAACCAAGTTAACTCTTTGGAGAGGAGTAGGCTAAGAGGCCAGGAGTGTTTGGAGAAGTCATTCCTCATAGAGAACAAAGGTTGGAAAGAAGTGTTCTGCTCTAACAAAAGGTAAGAGTTAAACTGGAAACATGAACAGTATTCTTAGATGAAAAGGCTGTACCAGTTTATCAAGATAGGATTATATATTAAGGAAAGATGATGAATTCAGTTTTAGACGTGGCAAATTTGGGATTTCAAGGAGGAATGTTTGTTTGGAGATCAGGAGATTGGTCCCTGCTGGAGATGAAGATTTGAGATTCATCTGCTTGCAGGCAATTAAAGGACCAGGTAAACCATCCGTAAAATGAAACAGTAGGGAAAGATGTCTAGTGATCCTATGTCTGAACTCTGTGGTTTTGAATATGCCAACTGATGTTTATGCTGTATCTTGCTATGGGTGGCTTATTTCTTTCTGGGTTTTGTGATTTTTAAAATTGTGAATTCATTTATTTTGGAAACTTACCTGTGGGAATTTTTCCAAATCTAGATCAAAGGTAAGTTCCTCTGGAGAGAATTTGCCTTTGCCTCTGTCAAGATTGGATAGGGGACATTACCATCCTAGGGTTACTCTAAAAAAAATTCTAGGCCTAAAGCTTTTAAAATCATAATCTAGGGGAGGGTCAGCTTGTGGTTGTGAAATATCAGGGGAGACACTGCTGTCATATCCCTCCATCTCTTCACCAGCACTCAGTGCCCAGGTTAAAAAGCAGTTTTCCTGGCAGTTCTCTTGGTTAAGACCTGAACTTTGCCTCTTGTATCTTGGCGCCCAAAAGGTCTTAGAATTGCAAGCTAACTTCATAGGATTTGGCAAAATGCCCTGAAAATGAAGGAAAGCTGATTTCAGTTTAACATACCTCTCTAGTCTAGTCTCCCTCTTTCACTTAGTTTTTGGCTTCTGATCATACCTGATTTTATGTCAGGTTTTTTATTTATTTATAAAGATTTTAAAACGTTTTACTCAGCATTTTAGTTATTTTCAGTGGGTATAGTGATCAAGCCATCCATCCTGTTATTCTGCAGAAATAGAAGTATCTGTCTCTTTTTTCCATGTATGTAGGGACAGTTAGATACAGGGACTTTAGTCAGCCTCTAAATCAAAGGTTACAAACTTGGAGCAAAATCCAGTGTTTTGTTTAGCTCACATAGTATTTAGAAAATAAAAAGAGATTTCAAATAAGATTTTGGATTTTCTGTTTCTCTTGAAAAATTGGAAGTTCTTAAAATACTGGGCCTGCAATACTCCTGCCTAGCAATAGTCGGCTAGAACTGGGAATAGTCCTGATCCCTTTAGGCTAAACATGCTTTCTTTAGTTGCTCACAGTTTCCACCACTTGTGCAATGTATGCGTATGTATACCCTTATACCTATTTTAACTTATTTATGTTACCCCTAGGCATTTGTGGATCATCCTTGTACCTAATGAAAATACTGACACTCTCCCACGTGCCAGGTGGTAGTGCTAATGGACACTTTCAAATTCGTTGATTTATTTATTTAATTCTAACAACAAACCTGCAGTTAATCTCTGCTGAATAAATAGTTATATAGGTGGTATTATTCCCAAGTTACAAATGAAAAAACTGACATTCAGTGAGGTCATATAAATTCTTCAGGGTCTCAATGGTATCACAATTAGTATTTGAACCTAAAACCTAGAATTTGAAATTCAAAGCTCCTTCTGTTTCATTGCTACTGTTAATTTTTTTTAAAGTTAAGAATTGTTTCTTTAGATGAAGTCTTAGTTTGTAAAACCAATAAAGGTAGCACTGCTTTGATTGAAGAGTAAATCGGTGGTGGTGAGGGGGAATTATGTGGGAGTGGGAACCTGCATGCTCAACTCTGTGTTAGCTTTTAGGCACCTCTCTGGAATACTTGGGACTCTACTAAACAGTTTGGACGCACTCTGTAACCATAGCTAACCATTTGTTAAATTTTATGAAGTCTCAGTTTCTTGGGATGTTATTGTAGTGTACCTGTTTCTCTTATGCTTCCTGGTATGTGTCTTTTTTCCTCAGTGTAATCCCTCTTATCACTCAGGAACATTTTTCATTCATGTGGGTTTGTGTTCCAAAATGATGATTCTTTTAGCATTCTATTTCTGTTTTTAGAGTGTTTTAATTAGAACTGCAGTGGAATTTATAGTTTAATTTACCTTGGAGCATATGATAACTAACTCTTCTTTACTTTTCAGATTCTCTTTGTGGCCAGATGGGTTTGTATGGACAGGCTTGTCCATCTGTAACTTCATTAAGGTGAGTGCTCTGTTTTTTCCTTTATTGGAACATGTAACATTTTAAAAGTTAGGCTGGTCAAGTCATTTTACAGTGAATTTCAAAATGAGGTTCAGAATAAAATATTGTAGCTTGTTTTGTCAAGTAGTGCAATTTGGTGAAGTGGAGTGTTATTTTTGCTTATGGAGATTTTTGTGGTAATGGGATCCAAAGATCTACTCTTAATCTCCACTTAGTGAACTAAGTGAATATAGCGAGGTGATAATTTGTATATGAAAAAACGTCATTTAAACTTCTTTGCTCTTTTTTTAAAAAAAACTGTATCTACTTTTTTGTTTTAATTGGAAAGTAGTAAATTTTGATTGCCTTTGTAGCAAATTATTAAATAAGGCTAAAGATACCAATTTTAATTTCTTTTAAAGGATGGTGTAAACATAGTATCTAGATTACTCTCATTTACAATAGATAAAACGAGTGAAATGTAAAAAGTAGAAACTGAGTTGTGTACAACCCAGTGGTTTCAGATTTTTGAAGTCACCAAATCCTTTTTACAAATCAAATCTTTTGCGAAGTCAAATAAATGAAGCACATAAATGTGGGACTTTGTGCTTGCTTAGCTTCTACCCTCAGCACTGGCCCCTGAGGGATTGTTGTGGTTCCCAGAGTGCAGGCTGAAAAATAACCTAAACCTAATCTATTAATTGAAATCTTTCATATTAGAATATGTTGATGGCAGGACCTCCTAGTTACATGTGGAGTTCTAGTCAACTGTATCATTTATTCATTCAGCATATTGAGCACCTAAATTGTTGTCAGATGCTATTCTAAATGCTATATCACTGAATGTAACAGGTAAAAATCCTATAATCATGGAGTTTGCATTCTGGTGGAGGGAAAATTAATAAACAAGATAAGTAGAAGTATTTGTTAGATAGTGAGAGTGATAAGGGCTAAGGAGAAAAATAAAATAGAGAAGGGGAATAGGAAATATAGAGGTATGTGTTACTTTAGACAAGCTAACCAAGTAAAGCTTCACTGAAAAGACATTTGAATGAAGTCCTGAAAGAGTGATGGAATGAGCCATATATTGAGTATGTGGAAGTTGAGCGTTCTAGGCAGAGGGAATACAGGAAGTACTAAAACAGGAGGCTGCCTTGTACTTTTGAGGAACAAGGAGGAGGTCACTATGGCTAGAGCAGTGTAAATGATGAAGAGAGTAATAACTGCCCAGCTTTGGAGGGCAGGAGGAGGAAGGAGGGATACAGAATTGCTAGAGCCATGAATGCGAAGTCAAGGAATCCTTAGGCTTAAGAGAAATTCTGGTTGTCTGGAATGCGACAAATGAACAATGAAGTTACCTTTTTAGTTTTTATGTACTTGAATTCTCACAGGTCAAGGCTGGCTATCCTCTTCCTCAGTATAAAAGCTTTACTTTATGCCGTCAATGGCATTTCTTTCGATGAGAACACATCATCTTATAATGGAAGTAAATGGAGAGATTGCTTTTCTATTTTGTAGAGTCTACCCCTACCCACAAACAAGAGGGATACCTGTACAGGTCTGAAAAGAACTTTTTTTTTTTTTTTAAAAGACAGTCATTATTTCTTTAATCTCCAAACTTGCTCTAGAACAAATTTGACTTGATAGTGATTTCTGGTTAGTATGATGGAAAGAGTCATTTTACCCTTTTTGAGTATTTAAAACTTTGGGTGTGGTCACGTCAGGATATTTTGCAGACTTTGATCTTTCTACTGATTAGACTTAAAGGTATTTTAGTTGTGGGATATGCTGAAACAATTATATATTAAGGTAATTGAAATTTTAAATCCCTTTATTTGAATACTTTATTTATGTTTAGGTTAAGCCTGTATATGACATTGGGTTAGGAATAATATATGCCTAACTCCTTTGCTTGATAAAATTATAGAACTGATGATGAAAGAGAAGAGGTACCATGAATTATTTTATAATTTACTCACTGTGTTATAATTCCCTGTGCCAAGTATTCAGAATTTATTGTGGATATAGCTACAAATCTAGCATTTAATTCAAAAACGAAGAAGCCCTATGGCATTTGAGTCATGATATTTATTCCTCTATAAACAAGGGACACCTTATATGTCTTTTATTTGTGTAATATTCTTTGTGGCTCATGTCTGAAGCAGAGAACTCCTATTCTCAGTTGTATGTGTAGAAGACCATAGTCTGTCATTGATTTTTCTAAGTGGAAGCCAGTATTGGTTTGAGAAAAGGAAGGCAAGAAAAGAATGACTTTTTGGGGAGAGGGAGTGAGAGTAAAACTGGATTACTTAAAACCATAGTAAAGATTAGTTTGCTTTCCCATAGGGTCTTCCCTAAACCAGATTTCCCCCCTACCTTCTATGCTACCCAGATATGAATAAAGCCAGAACTCTTAAAGTAACTTAAATCCACTGACAAACACTGCTTGTTTGTCTTACCTCTCTTTATATGCTGCCTTGTATATACTTGTATATCCTACCTGTATATCTAGAAAGTGGCTAGCTTCAAGACAGAAACCATATGAACTGGTGGAGAAGAACTGGACATATGGATGAGAAAGAGAAAATAGGTAAGCAGGTGGAAGTTTGTAGGCACAGGTGTGAGTGGGAGTAGACAATTTACGTGTAAGTAAGGGGAGGGAGTAGAGTGAAAGTATGTGGAGTATTTAAAATTTGTTGGGTAGGAGAGGGTAGTTAGTAAATGGATTAAAACTGTCCCCCCCAATTCCCTTAAATATTTAGGGAAAACAAGTATTGTTTTCTGTGGATGATATTGGGTCCTTGTTTAATCTGAATGTGTTAGGATTGTTTTTAAAATTATACCTACTCTATTTTTATGATTAAAAAGTAATACATGTTTATTGTAGAAAATTTGAAAAGACAAAGATAGCCTTTGTTATAACTTCATATCACATACTTCAATACCAATAGATATTATATGTGAATTAGGAAAAGGACATTTTCCTTAAAAGAACAGTTGCAAAAGATTTTGTAGTGATAGTTAAGTATACTCTTTAATTTTAACCACACTGCTTTTAGTGACACTTTGCTCTTCTTTACTTGCTAGGATAGGTAGAATTGCATTTTAACAAAAGTTACTATAACAACATCGTAATCTATGTGAGACCGTTTTCTTTTATCAGTCAGGGTTCTTTCAGGAGAAACCATACCAGTTATTTGAGCAGAGATAGTACTTTAGTAGAGAGAATTGTTAACTAGATGTAACGTTAACTAGGTAGCAGAAAGGATAAAAATAAAACTTTAAGATGTCATGACGGTAGACACAACAGGAAGCAGCTACCGCTCATAGGGCTCAGGGACCAAAGGGAACAGGGGAAAAACTTACAAACTTAAGAGGAACGGCCCTATTTATGAAACTTAGACCTCTGTGGAGAAGCTGCTTCATGGCTGGTGTCTGAGCTTGGAAGAGGGTTCAACCTATGAGGTTGGAACCCAGACCTCTCAGGAGGAGTTACTGGTTGGTACTAGTATCTCTGAGTGGGATATGGTGAAGCTGGTTCTGCAAGTGTTGGAAACGCTGGAATCACTAGCTACTATGGGAAGGACTTGCTACTGTAGGGATGAAGAAGCCTTTCCTGGAGACATGCTGGCAGAAGGCCAAAGAATAGATAGGAAGATACTGGACTCTGGTATTGTTTTCTTCCTTCAGACTTGCAGTCAGTCAGTCCATCTTTAGTGCCCCCTCTTGGCAGAGCTTTATAGGAAGCCAGCTGGCAAAGCAGAAATGTGGTTTTGCAGAGTCCTAGCTCCAGCATCATAATGCAGAATAGGTGTGGGAGTGCCGCAGTTCGGAGCTGAGAGGCAATAATTTAATAACAGACACACTTGTTCCAGAAGACTGCTGAGAAATATGGTGTATAAAAATATGCTTTCTAAGATCTGTTTTGCAGCCAGTGTTTATGTGATTTTAATAGAGTACTTGCATATTGCTTAAAAAAAAACCCAGTAAGTTTTGTAAACAATGTGAAATTATATTAAAAATGGTATATTAAGTCACAGGTATTCTTTGCAGTCTGAATCTAATGCATTCCTATCCTGATTTTAGACAGTAAGAGTCTGGGTAATGAGAGAAACCAGGCCATCCACATATGTTCAATTCCCGAGTTTTGGATAGCAAGAGTAAGAGTCGAAATAGTGATGGCTACAGTTTCTATCAAACAATAGAATCTTAAAAAATTTAACAGAATCTGATTGATTCCTAAGTTGGGGATAAAATGGATTTGAATCCTGAGGTGTACCCATATTTTATTTCCAAGTACAGATTCAGTAAGAGCAAAAGCTTACTGAAAAAGCAAAAGCTTTCCTTGAGTATATGCTTCATGTAGACAATAAGTACATATATATCATATGACTTCTTTTACATATTGTAGCAATAGCCGTTTTGTAATTTGGTTTGGCGGAAGCAAAATAAATTTGATATTTCTTTGGGCTTGTTCAAATGGGACCTTTTCTGCATTTCTAAATTACCTGACATTTATTAAAGGATTGCTCTTAGGATTCACATATGTATATAGCCTGGGACGCTGAGATACAGTAGCACTTGAAGTAGTTTCTGGTGACAATGCCACTTTCTACCTGAGATTGACTTCTCTGACCTCTGATCTTTTTCAATATTTATCCCATTTTCTCACTTGTTTTCCTTTTTGTTACACTTTTCCTTTAAAGATGCCTTTTATTATTGATCTAATCTGTCTGTTTAGGATATGCTAGGGAACACATAGGGATATTTTAGTGCCAGAGAAACTCATGTGTTAGTGCCCCAGATGAATTTCCTGTCCATCTGTTTCCCCTTCTCTTGATATTGATGACCATGTTGTTTAGAACTACCAGAAGAGGGTAGATTTATTTTAAGCCTTCTTGCTGCCTTGTTTCTAGTAGCAGACTTGGTATTGATAAGGCAGCTCTTGTATATAGTCCTAAAATCAGGTAAATGCAGGTTCAGATCTGCATCTGCCACATACTAGCCATGTATTCTTGGACAAGTTTGCTTTAATAGGCTTGTTAATGTTTAACTTCTCTTTTCTGTTAGACTTCATGGGATTAAATATATACATAAGGTATCTGGCACGTTTTTTCCTCTTTTTATTTTCTAATAGTATAAAGCAAAGGGGTTTATCATTTTTAGAATAAAAGAGGGAATGGGACAAATTTGTGTCCTTTGCTGTCAGCTCAAGAACATGGGGTAGAAGAGGATTTCTTTTTCTCCTTTCTATTCCCGCTTTGTCCTAAATTTTTAGATTCTGTAGTATCTACCAGTAGTGTTCAGGTTTGCAACTGGCCTTCAGGCTAAGGATGTTGCTGACATTTAATGTTATACATTTATTATATTTATAATTAACATAGTTAAATTGTTATGCTTTTAGGTTTGCCCCACACCGTGACAGAAATGGCCTTTGCATTCTCATGTCATATTTATCATTATTATAATTTTTATTGAGCTTTTTTAGAATTAGTAAAATCTTTATTAATGTATTTGTTAGAAATGGCATGTTGTAATTATGAGTTATAAGAAAACCCTTAATTTGGCCAGTACAAAAACTTTTTTTAAAAATGTATTTTGAATTGTCTAATATGCTAGCTAGTAGCCTTATGTGGCTATTTAAATTTAATCAGAAATAGGTCAAATTAATTCAGTTCATTAGTCTCAGTGGTCACATTTTAAGTGCTCACTAACCACGCTTGGCTAGTGGCTATCATATTGGACAGCACACAAACATTTCTGTGTTGCACAAAGTTCTGTTGGACAGCACAGGTCCTAAATCATCCTAAATATAATTTAACCATTGATACAAGAACCTCCATTTCCAAACATCAGGTTTTGAGGAGCACCGTTGACTATTTTTTGACTTAAGGACATACTGTAAAAGTTACTTTGGTAATGGCATATTGACTTTAGTAGCTAGCATTTATAGTGTTCTTACTAGTAGACTAGGCATTATTTAAGCACTTTAACTGTATTAAGTTCCCCCAACAACTCTTCGATGTCAGTACTGGTATTATCCTCATTTTACAAATGAGAAAACTGAGGAAGCCGAGGTAAGTAACTCAGAAACACGCAGCTAATTAGGGATAGAGTTGGGATTTATATATAAGCATTACTCCAGTGCTGATGATCTTAACCATTAAACTGTACTGCCTCTTGACTATCAGTATTTATTGTAATTTGAGGCTTTTCTTCAGTGAAGGCTGCCAAACAGATATTCCATTTAATTGAAGTGCTATTAAAAAAAATAAGCACAAAAGGGAAATATCAATGCATGAGACTGTGAAAAAAAAGTAAGAGAAAACCAGTGATTTAATTTTGAAATACTAAAATTGAAAAAAAAATGTAAAAATCTTGTAAAACTGAAAAAATTTTGTTACAAAAGGCAGTTTTTTTTTTTTACATGATGGAGAAATTTGAGTTGTTATGAATTCATACTTGTGGGAAAAATCATATCACAGGTAATAGGGAATAAAAAGCATCACTGAATATACTAATGAAGTAAAAGAGGAGTTGTATATAAAACCTGTGCCTATCAACAGTGCACACAGTATAAAATAATAACACTGAAATAAGAAAGAAGAAATTATTTGATTCAGTAAGCTTATCTTAGTCAAGCTTAGTCAAGCTTTGCTTAGTCAAGCTCTGCTTGGTTGTAAGCAAAGGAAACTAGCGCTGGATATTTCACACAAAAAAGAGAAGGAATTTACTGTATTTGGAGAGCACTGGGGTATTTTACAGAACCCAAGGATAACTGAGTCTCTTGAAGAAATGGAACTAGGAACTGATGAAAAGCTGTTAGAAACCTAGGCAGTGTTCTCTTTTCTGTTGCTTTTCTCTGAATCCAATTTATTCTTCATTTCTACAGCTTTCTTTGCCTTTTTCTTTCCTTTATCTCTCAAGTTTATGGCTTCTTCATTTGGAACATTTGACCAGATGATTTCAGTCCTAATTCTAGATTCCTGGGGTAGAAAATTTAGATGAACAACTTCGGTCAGATATCAACCTTTGTTCAAATCCTTTAATTTGTTGTATACTGGTACAGACAAAGTATAGTACAACTTTGAGGATCCTGGGGATGGAGGCAACTCTGAGAACGGGAATTGTGAGCTAGGCAAAACACTACAGACAAAGCAGCATGTGTCCAGTGTTGGGTGAGAAGAGTTAGGATTTTAAGAGAGGATATTTTAGGATTCAGACCCTTTCGTTATAGTCATGTGGGTAGTGAATGGGAGATTTGATTCCCACCTTCATGTCAGAACACCCAGAGTATCCTTAGAATTATGGGTTTGAAATTGGACTTCAGCTTCAATTGTATTCAAGTTGAGAAATACAGATTGCATATTTATTATGTGCTTACTAGCATTCGAGTCTCATAAACAACAAAAGAAAAGGCAAACAAAAGGATTATTGTGTCCCATACTGGTGCTTACTTGAGAACGTGAGGGATAGGTACTTTGTGTGGGTCTCTGTTAAAGGTTAAGGATCTGAATGTGCATTTTAAGTGCAAGAACCCATTTCTTCACAATTATATTAACACCCTCCCCATGCCTCGCATATATTTTGAGTTTGCAGTGATATATCTGCTGTGTTAGAAAGTACAGAGTGGGGAGGTATGGAAAGACGAGACTATTTGAGCAAATAGAATCTGAAAAAAATAGTGCTTCTTATTATTCTAAGTTATTAAGTATGAAATGTCCGATTTCCTTAAATACTAAGATTGACAGTTGTATCTCTGACATTTCCCTGTGACACTTCTTGTTTTATGTTTATTGTGAAGATATGTCTTCATTCTTTCAAGGGCACAGTTTGGCTTGTGATTATCTTTCAAATTTTTTTTTTTAGGCTGGGCGTGGTGGCGCACGCCTGTAATCCTAGCTCTCTGGGAGACTGAGGTGGGCGGATTGTTTGAGCTCGGGAGTTTGAGACCAGCCTGAGCAAGAGCGAGACCCTATCTCCACTAAACAAATAGAAAGAAATTAGCTGGACAACTAAAAAAATATATATAAAAATTTAGCAGGGCATGGTGGCGCATGCCTGTAATCCCAGCTACTCGGGAGGCTGAGGCAGGAGGATCGCTTGAGCCCAGGAGTTTGAGGTTGCTGAGAGCTAGACTAACACACGGCATTCTAGCCCCGGCAACAGAGTGAGATTCTGTCTCAAAAAAAAAAAAAAAATTTTTTTTTTAGAGCAATTTTTGTGAAACCATGGATAAGTCAAAAATTCATGTTATTTACAAGTATGAGTTCTGTTGTGGAACCAATGTAGTGCAGACAGCTTGAAAATCAGCGATGTGTTTGGGAACGATGTGGCTAATGTACGCATAGTATGTTGATGGTTTGAGAAGTTCTATTCTGGTGATTTTAAGATTGAAAAGGAGCCACATGGGTGACCTGAGACCAAGGTGGATAATGTAGTGGAAGCGAATCCATCTCAACCTATGCATGAATTAGCAAGGTTTGACGTTACTATTCCAACAATATTGGACCATTTGAAACAAATGGGCAAGGTAAAGAAGCTGGATAGATGGGTACCACATGAATTAAACGAGTGTCAGAAGAGAAATCGTCTTGAAGCTTGCCTTTCTTTGCTGTCACGACATAAAAGTGAACCATTTCTATACCGTTTTGTTATATGTGATAAAAATATGAATTCTTTTTGACAATCCCAAGTGTTTGGCACAATGTTGGACAAAGATGAAGTACTGAAACACCGTCAAAACCGAATATTCATCTGAAAAAGCTAATGGTGTCTGTTTGTTGGTCCAGTACTGCTATTATCCACTACAACTTCATGACACCTGGTCAGTCAGTTACAGCAGATGTCTACTGCAACCAGTTGGACAAAATGATGAGGATGCTTGTGATTAAGCGCCTGAGATTGGTCAATAGAGATAGGCCAATCCTCTTGGAAGACAGTGCTTGACCACATACTACACAAACAATGCTGCTCAAACTACAGCAGCTGGACTTGGAAACTCTCCGTCATCATCACTGTATTCACAAGGCCTTGCACCAGGCTGACCACCACTTCTTCTAGGCTTTGGACCACTTCTTGCAAGAAAAAATATTTCATTCTTAACAAGCTGTGAAAAATGCCTTTCATGATTTCATTTGACACTTGCTCTCCAGGCTTCTTTGCTGCTGGCATAAACCAGCTACCATTAAGATGGTAAAACTGTGTGAATAGTTTAGGCACATCTTTGTTTAATTGTACTGCGTCTTGTTTGAAATATAATAAACTAAACTTTTGATTTGAATCGGACATTTCATATTTGATGACCTAATAGTACAGATAGGTCTATAGATGATTCAAGAAATAGAAAACCGAAGGGGAAGCCCATTTAGTATAATGAGAGGAGACTAGATTGGAAGCCATATTAAATGGAGGTAATCATTCATACTTTACCTTACAGCACAGATGTCGTTATGTTTGCTATTGATATCAAGAAGAAAGCCATGGGGCTTAAAATAAATTCATGAAGGAGAATTATTATTGCTTTTCAAGTTGATTTTAGACATTTTAGTAAATATGCTGTAGTATCGATTGTGGTATTAATTTGCACTTACTGGATGACTAATGGTGTTGAGTACCTTTCATGAGCTTATCAGTGTTTGCATGTCTTTGTCTAAATCTATTGTGCATTCTAAAACTGGGTGTTTTGTCTTCTAATGATTGAGTTGTGTAAGTTCTCTAAATAATCTGGATACAAGTTTTTTGTTAGAACAAAAATATTTTAAATTTTGTCAGCGTCTAACTTATCAATTTTTTCTTTTATAGTTTTTCTTTGTGTCCTAAGAAATCCTTACCTACTTCAAGTTGCAAATATTTTTTGTTTTTTTTTTTACAGATAGTTTTACTGAGATATAATTGACAACAGTACAATTCGATAAGTCTGACAAATATATACGCACACATAAATCATTATCACATCAATATAGCGAACGTATCCATCATTCCCAAAAATTACTTAGTGCTCCTGTGTAATTCTTTCCTCCTGTTCCTCTTTCTGCAAGGTATCTACTGATCTGCTTTTCTGTCCTTTATATATTTCTTTGCATTTTGTAGAGTTTTATATAAATGAAATCATACAGTATATATTCTTTTTTTGGTCTTGCTTGTTTTACTCAGCATAATTATTTTGAGATTTGTCTGTGTTGCTATATGTAGCAGTAGTTCATTTTTATTCCATTGGATATATGCACAACAATTTGTTTATCCATTCACCTGTTGATGAATATTTGGATTGTTTCTAGTTTTGGCTGTTACAATAAAAATGCTATGAACGTTTGTGTATATATCTTTGCATAGATATATGGTTTATTTTGAGAAATATCTAGGAGTGAAATGACTGGATCATAAGGTAGGTGTATGTTTAACTTTTTAAGAAACTGCCAAACTTTTCTAAAGCAGTTGTACCATTTTACAGTTCCACCAGCAGTGTATGAGAGTTCCAGTTGCTGTATTCTCATTAACCCTTGGTATAGTCAGTTGCTTAGTTTTAGCCATTCCAGTGATGTGTAGTGATACCTTGGAGTAGTTTTAATTTGCATTTCCCTAATGACTAATGATGTTAAGTATCTTTTCTTGTGATTCTTTACTGTCATATATTTTCTTTGTTGATGTATCCGTTCAGATCTTTTGCCCATTTAAAAAACTGGATTTGTTTTCTCATGGAGGTTTTTTTTTTTTTTTTCTTTTTTTTTAAGACAGAGTCTCATTCTGTTGCCCGGACTAGAGTGCCATGGCGTCAGCCTAGTTTACAGCAACCTCAGACTCCTGGGCTCAAGGAATCCTTTTGCCTCAGCCTCCCGAGTAGCCGAGACTATAGGCATGTGCGCGCCACCGTGCCCGGCTAATTTTTTCTATATATTTTTAGTTGTCCAGCTAATTTCTTTCTATTTTTAGTAGAGATGGGGTCTCGCTTTTGCTCAGGCTGGTCTCGAACTCCTGACTTTGAGTGATCCTCCCCCTTCGGCCTCCCAGAGTGCTAGGATTACAGGTGTCAGCCACTGCGCCCGGCCTTCTCATGGAGATTTGAGAGTTCTTTGTATTTTCTGGGTATCAGTCCTTTTTAAACAACCTCTGCCCTAAAACATCACAATCTTTTCTTGGTGGAATTATGCATCTCCTACCATGTGCTCAAGGAAGCTGTAGTTATTTACCATTGTCTAAAATTCTAGTTCTCATTGAGTGTGTCTTCTCTACCCAAATCCCTCCCTCTTTACCTCCCCCTTTTAATTTTTAATTTAATACATTTCTTATAAAAATTAAAGTGGTTTTCATTTTAGTAATAGACTCAAGTCTAATTTTTTTTAAGCTAGGTATACTTGAAAATGTAACATGTAATCTAAAAGTAGATATTAGAATGTATTTATGATCCTCTGAGAATAATTCCAACTCAATCACACAGGCATTTAACAGTGTAGAAGGTCTATAATATTTATTTATATTTTTATTATATTAATATATTAATACTTATTAATATATTATTACAGACATTTCATATTGTTAAGCAGCCTGTGTCAGATTGCTTATCTAAGAAGACTTACAGGTAATTTAGAGGCTATTTTTTGGCCTCTTCGGGCTCTGTGCATCTCATGAAAAGCCTGACATTATCTGCTTGTTGTGACTAGAGAAACTTATGTGATGGCAAAGGATTTTTAAATCCACAATGTAGAACTGAATTGATTTATAGTTGATATATGCTATATACTAGGGAGACTTTGTTGATAAAGGAGAAAACAAGCATGTCTTCTTTAAGGGTTTCTAATAATACTGATTATAATAATACTTGTCACTTATGGAGTGCCTACTGTGTGCCAAGCACGTAGTGTACTAGGTGTTCCACATATATTTTGACACTTACTCCTCAAAGCAGTTCTGTGAGACTGAGAGGTTTGTGTGACTTGTTCAAGGATGCACAGTTAATAAGTGGAAGAGTAAGAATTCAGGCCTAGATATCTGAGTGACTTCAAAGCCCCTACTCTTTCCATTACATTATATATAAGAAACACACATATATAAATGTTATATATAATAAGAAACATATATGTTCATATATATAAATATCATACACTGTATTATGGCACATGTTTCAATATGGGACCAAAAGACTGAAGATCACTATTTCTCACATATATTTATAAACCTATATATAATATGAATTATGACATATTTATGCATGTATATAAATATATACAACATATATACAAGTAAACAACATTGATCTTTAGTCTTTGAGATGACAGCTTACTAAAACATGGTTCTCAAACTTTTTGTCTCTTAAAAATTATTTAGTACCTAAAGAGCTTTTGTTTATGTGGGCTATATCTATCAGTATTTATTATATTATAAATTAAAACTAAGAAAATATTAATATTCACATACAAATAACAGTAAACCCATTATATGTTAATATAGATATGTTATGAAAAATAACTGTACTTTCCAAAACAGAAGAAATTTAATAAGAAAATTGGCATTGCTTTACCTTTTTGCAAATCTTTTTGCTATCATAATAGAAGACAGCTGGATTTTCATCTTTACCTCTGCATTAAATCTGTTGTGATATCACACTCACACAGAGCATCTGAAAAGCTGCACTGTACACTTATGTGAGAATCAAAGTGAAAAAGACAATAATACCTTACTGTGAAAACAGTTTTGACCTTTTGGACTGCCTGAAGGGTCTCTGGACCACACTTTGAGAACTGCATCACATTTAACAGCTTAAGTTTCTTTATCACTTTTTGTACATCATACTTAACACTAAAAGATAAGACAGGATCACTTTCCACTGTTAGCCCTGTGCCAGCACTGATGCCTTACTGACAGTAACATGGAGACAGAGGGTATGGAGATAAAACTGATGGTAGAATATCCAGTAAATGTTGGATGGTGAGCTGAACAGTAGGTTTGCAAACAGGTCAGGATAAGCACTTTAATGAAACAAAATGAACCAATGGGCACATGTTACTTGGAACACTTTTTTTTTTTTGAACTTAAGTGTAACAAGTATTAATAGCATATTCTGTCTGAGTTTTTAAGTAACAGCTGCAAAGATGATTTTTTTTTTTTTGAGACAGAGTTTCACTTTGTTGCCCTGGCTAGAGTGAGTGCCGTGGCATCAGCCTAGCTCACAGCAACCTCAAACTGCTGGGCTCAAGTGATCCTGCTGCCTCAGCCTCCCAAGTAGCTGGGACTACAGGCATGCGCCACCATGCCCGGCTAATTTTTTCTATATATGTTTAGCTGTCCAATTAATTTCTTTCTATTTTTGGTAGAGACGGGATCTCGCTCTTGCTCAGGCTGATCTCGAACTCCTGAGCTCAAACAATCCACCTGCCTCGGCCTCCCAGAGAGCTAGGATTACAGGCATGAGCCACCGCGCCCGGCCTACAAAGATGGTTTTGAGTATTCTTATGTGAAAGATACTGGTGGTGGTCATCAGTCTTTCCAACTACCCAGAGACACAGACATTTCAGCAGGTAGGGGGAAATTTAAATGGAAAATACAGTATTTACTCAATGATAAAGTGATTGGTGTCCAAAATGTTTATTTTTCTTCCCTAAATTATAAAGTAAAATATTTTTAAGGTAGGAGTTATACATACAGCATAAAGATATCTTTTGACCATCTTTATGATCCCTAAACTTGTGTTCTGTTAATAAATGGAGTTCTAACTAAGACTATGGATTGTATGAATTCAGAACACAGTTTTATGAATATAAGATTGAATATTTGTGGAGTGATTTTGAGAGAATTTAGAGAAGAGCAATAAATGCATTGTGGTTATTAAAACTGAACCTGTGAGAATTGTTGGAGAAGGTTCTGGACTTTAAACTTAGAGAAGAAGGTATCCAAATGGTGTTACTGTTGTAAAATATGTAAAGAGTCATTGTGAAGAGAACCCTTGTCTCATTTTCTAAGATAGAATTTAAAGAAATTTTCTTCTTTATAGCAAGGAAGCTTTAGATTAGCCTGTTAAAACTTTTTTTTTTTTAAAAAACCTCAATGAATTATATACCCTAGAACAGATTGAATATGTTGTGAACTCTTTTTCCCTTGGAAATCTTAAAGAATACAAAATAATTAATAGCAGGACTTTATAAAATGACCTCATGAGGTTCTTTCTTCATCTTTAATTTTATGATAGGCAGCTCTGAAATCACAGTTGTCTTTACCAGTGGTGGCTTTCTCGCTATATTTCCAGAGTTTTAAGATAAGCCGGATTGTGAAAATTCTTAGAATTTTAGTGGTGAAAGAAAAGTGAAAGTTAAGAGTTTTGAAGAGGGACCTTCTGCTATTTGTGTGTTGAATTCTCTGTCCTAAACTATGATTCTTCCATCCTGTATTTTTACTTCAAACCAATGAGGATTTATTTGGTTTATCTTTTGAAAAGGTCAGTGCTCGTAAGAAGTTTAAAGGCTCAGTTATTCATACCTTGTTGGAAAGTAGTTTAATGCTGTCTATTTTTTTCCTAAATGGAGCAGAGATCAACTATTTGAAAAGGTGGGCGTTTTTATTGGAAAGGGAGAGCAAGTAATTAATTTTGGAGTTTAAAATAGCAATGTTGGAGGCCAATATTGGAAGTTTAGGGCAATGCAAGAGGGGAGGAGAAAGGTACAGAAGATAATTAGAAGTATGCTAGATACAAACCATATAGACATTTTGTTAGGAGCAAGCAGGTACTACAGATGGCAACTGGAAACACTTATTTCTTTCTTTTCCTTTTATATCCATTGTCTCTCGTCTATAAGATACCCAACTGGGGCTTTTATACTCTTAGAACTATGGACTTAGAACTCCTTTGTAGAATAAATAGGATTTTATGGGCTGCTTCAGGACTCATCATTGTAAGATCTTCTTTCTGTGGGAAAAGCGTGTTCTCAATTTTCATATACAATCTATAAATAAAATTTTAAAACGATGCTTTTTGGGTAACTTCTTTATAGTAAATAATTAAATGAGGGGCTCATTTCCATTGAACTTGCTTACTGATGATTCTGTGATTTAAGGTATGTAAGCCTAAAACCACTGAGTAGGAGTGGCAATCATTTGAAATGTAGAAAACTCTGAAGAGTATGAATTTGATAATGATATTATTAATAGCTAGTGCTTAATTGAGTGCTTACTATGTATTAAAAATTGTTAGTACTTTATATGTATTAACTCATTTAATCCTTACAGCAGCCCTTTGGGATGTGTGCTATTTTATCCTCATTTTACAGATGAGGAAACTGAGTCATAAAGAGGTTAATTTACTTGTTTAAGGTCACAAAGCTAAAGTGGGAAGAGCTTAGATTCCAATCCAGGCAGTCTTGTTCCAGAGTCTTTGTTCTTAATCACAAAGCCATATCTTTTCCTATGTAGGACATTGTTATTTTGCCGAAGTTGAACTAAGAATAGAAACTTCGATTTTGGTGGTATATGATAACTAATTTAGAAAAAAGGTAATGCCAACTGTTTTTGTTTGGAAATAGCCTAAGTCCTTACTTCATTTACAAGTCTAAAAAAAAAATTCTTTTTTTTTTTTTTTACATTACATGGTAGAGTAAAGTCAGTCTGTAATAGATTATTTTGTTTCTTTTTAGGTTTCTGCCATAATCTGCTCTTTTGGCTACCCAAATATCCACATGTACCCTTCATCCTATAGATAGTACTCTCTTGCCCCTTTCCCAAGTGAGACGACCCAGAGATTCTTCCATTTATAAAGATTTCTGGATATAGTCCCTTTCATCAGATCCTAGGATGGCTTCTTCTGGTTCAAAAACCTGTAAACCAAAGATAAGTTATCTGCAATCTACATATCTAATATACAGTGGTAAAGGAATAGGATAACAACAATAAAAGCTTTTATTCAAAAAAGGGGATAATGGGAAACTCTCAATAGTCACTAGTCCATATAGATTATAAAATTCTGCTGGGTAGGAGTGGTAGAGACTCCCTGACATTGTAATAAGTTTCTAGATTCTGTTCTTTGGGGGACATTTCCATTGTCCTCTGTGGCCCTCCAAGGAATCTTACCTTGTCTAGTATCCTCCATGATCACATCTTAGATGAGTGTTGATGAAGAGGCTCTTTCTGGGAAATGCACAGCTTTTACAGTTCACTTCTTGTTGATAAGCCTTGGGATTATTTTAGAAACTTGAGGCTTTTTTAGTCTAGACTCTTTCTCCTCCTCACCCTTCCATGCAGTTATCTTAAAAAATTTAGTTTCTAGACTTGTTGCTCCTTCAAGTAATTAGAGCCAAAGGACTTGTCCCGGCAGAATTTTTTAGCGTGAATACTGCCCTTTGAGCTCTGCTAACCTCAGGGATTTCTTGTTTTGGTGCCATGGAATGTCTTAAACAGTCTGGTGAAGCCTGTGGACCCTTCTCAGAATAATGTTCCAAAATTCATAAAATACTTAATATTACAAAGTAAACCAGTTAATTATAATGAAATATAGTTATCAAAATATTAACTTTGGGACATAGTAATATATGTGCTTCTAAATTAATACAGTAAATAAAAGATCTAGTGGCAAGTCTAAAAACTACCATAGTTTTGAAGTAATTAAGTTTAACACAGTAATTGCCATGAGAGTTGTATGTAACTCATGCTAGTTTTGAGCTTCAGGGGCCTCCTGAAACATGTGTAACTCATACGTCTCTTCACCTTAGGAGCTGGAACTATTTTTCAAGTTACATATAACTCTTGCACAGAAAACAATAAAAAATAAATTTTTCGTTAAATTAGAAAGGGTCATTTTGGTTTTTTTCCAAGTTTTTATTCTGTTTTTGTAATAAAACACCATGGCCCCAAGGGAAAAAATTTTTTTCTAGTGTGGCAGTTAATGTGTTAAACAGAAATTTGAGATTTTTGCAACATTTGTCATTTGTATAAATACATTTTTGAATTTTATCAGTGGCAAGGTCACAGGTACGGTTAATGATACTGTGATTTGTTGTTCTTTTTCCCAGTTAAAGGAAATGCTAAATTTCAGTTACAAGTTGAAATAAAGAATATATTTTCCCCTTTCAAAGTTTTCATTTATCTCTTTTAGCTTCTCAGGGAATGGTGGCTCTGGTCAGGCCATTTGAAACAATAGTTTTGATTGGGAAAACAGCACCTTCACAACATCACCTTTGTGTGATAAGGCATCACTCTTCTTTACCCCTAAGGCTGCGCTTTTGTAGCTGCACTCAACTATTTCAATTTGGACTTCAAAGGAGTTGGTATTTTTTTCAGCCTTGCAAGACTTCAGATTATAGGACTCTTAGCTTAAATTGCAGATCATGGGCAGGGAGTTACCTCCCTTAGCAAATCTGTATGTTGTCTGTCTCTGCATGTAACTCTAATCAGAGTTTATTTCTCTTTGAGGACTTTGTGTTAAGTGGCAAGAAAGAGCCAACACATGCCAATGTTCTAAATTTTCCCTGTATTTTTCTTCTTGCTCTATCTGTAATTGGCATACGGCTTGCCTTCCAAATTCCACAGATGACAGTTCAAGCAAATTCTTTGTCACTGGCTTTCCAACCTGCAATATTAGAGTTCATTAACTCATTAACTCCTTTTTTTTTTTTTTTTTTTTTGAGACAGAGTCTCACTCTTTTGTCCGGGCTAGGGTGAGTGCCCTGGCGTCAGCGTAGCTCATAGCAACCTCACACTCCTGGGCTCAAGCAATCCTCCTGCCTCAGCCTCCCAAGTAGCTGGGACTACAGGCATGCGCCACCATGCCCGGCTAATTTTTTCTATATATTTTTAGTTGTCTGATTAATTTCTTTCTATTTTTAGTGGAGACGGGGTCTCGCTCTTGCTCAGGCTGGTTTTGAACTCCTGAGCTCAAACAATCCGCCTGCCTCGGCTTCCCAGAGAGCTAGGATTATAGGCGTGAGCCACCGTGCCCGGCCTAACTCCTCTTTAAGAGAGTGTCTTTGTTTTAGGTTCTGTTACTTCTACCTCCCCACAGTCATATCCCAAATTTTGTATTAAATATTTTAGGAAGTGCATTGACCTGCTGATAGAGACTCTTTGTAGTAGTTAAACACATAAAATATCTGAAAGGTAAGGTGTTAGGCTAGTAGGTTCTCATGGCGCAAGTGGAGAAAGATTTGGCACACAGAAATTAAGATTTATAAAAGTAAAAAAAGTATTTTATCCTTTTAGAGGATGGAGACAGAGAGAAGGGAAAGGGGAGGCGGAAAAGAGAGCAGGGAGACAGCGTGACATCCCAAAAAAAGAGAAGGGGATTCCATCGGTGAGTCCAGGTGTCTTGCTGCTTTATGGGGACAAAGAGAAAAAATAACGATGGCTGTCAGTTGATAGCAAAAGTGGCAGCAGGTAGATAACAAAAACTGCAAGGATGTCAAAGTCCAAGAGTTGGTTTCCTGCCTTTCCTTGGAGAAGGGATTATCACAGGAGATGTGAGAGATTTGTGTCTCTTTTCCAGTCATTCCGCTTTTTCAGAATTTGTACAAAAACGGAGCTCCTGCAGGGTGCCTATTAGTTAGCGCATAAGATTGATCTTTAACTGTTTGTCACTGGGGAAATTGTAGGATTAGGTATTTTCCTATTATTTTTGCAAGGCTGCCTCTTTCAGTAGGCAGTCCAGGGCTGGAATAGTAGCTTCACAAACTATTTCACACAAAAAAATGAGGGGACCAGCTGCCTTCTCTCTGCTCCCATCTCCTCCCTGTGTGGCTTCCATTCTCAAGATCACCTTATGATACAAGATGACTGCTAGAGTAATAGCTATTGTTTCCACATTCCAGAGAGCAGAAGAACAAAAGGCACAGTGCCATCCTGAATAAAATTGGGATTTATTCCTAAGGAAGAAGGTAATAATAGGTATTAGGTGGCAGTTAGTGGTCTCTGCCAGAGCCCCTTCTTCTGGTTTCCTTGAGTGCTGAGACGCTGTAATAGGAGAGAGCACATATTGACCTCCAGGAATGCATGGGATCAGAAGTATGCAAGAATCACTGCTGTGGTAGTTGCAAGGATTTCTTCTGAGTTCTCACTCAATTTTTCATGTGCTGCCAGGTCTTAAGATGAAATGCCAAATACCAGAAATGGAGTGAGAAGATTCAGTACTAGTTGGGTCACAACATCATTACCCTTACTATTCTTTTTTCTTTTTTTTTGAGACAGAGTCTCGCTCTGTTGCCCGGGCTAGAGTGCCGTGGCATCAGCCTAGCTCACAGCAACCTCAAACCCCTGGGCTCAAGCGATCCTCCTGCCTCAGCCTCCCGAGTAGCTGGGACTACAGGCATGCGCCACCATGCCCGGCTAATTTTTTCTATATATTTTT